>JAQFVV010012474.1:431562-622115 GCA_028023455.1 Epiperipatus broadwayi | reverse complement strand
ACTATAAACTTATCTAAATTATTAAAGAAATCTGAAAAATGGAAATGGACTACTGAACATGACCATGAATTTAATATGATTAAAAGTAAATTTCTAAAACACGTAATTTTAATGTATCCTGACTTTAGTAAAACATTTTATGTGCAGACAGATAGTAGTTACTATGGTCTGGGAGTAGTGTTGTATCAGCTCGATGAGGATCAGGTACCTCATGTGTTGTACTTCTTAAGCCGTCATTTAAGAGGTGCTGAGTTGAATTACACTATTACTGAAAAGGAAACCCTAGCTGTTGTTTGGGCTTTTCAGAAATTACGCCAATTTTTATTGGGATCAGAAGTAATTGTGCTGACCGACCATAGAAGCTTGGAGTTTTTGAACAAAAGCTACCTCAGTAATGAGAGACTTGTTAGGTGGAGCTTGTATCTCCAGCAGTTCAATTATAGAGTTATCTATATTGAAGGGAGACAGAATATCCCTGCTGATATTCTTAGCCGCCACCCTATTTGTCTGTTATCCCAACATCCTAATGCTCAAAATATAATTATTAGTAGTGTGGATGTAGACAGGGATGAATCTATAGTAGATGATTATAATAATCTTACTATGATTCAAGGTCAGGATCATAAATTAAATAGAATCATGACTATCTTAAATAATCATGATAATAAAAATAGTAAGAATAAAAGTATAAGAAGGATTTTTAGCAAGTATAAGATGTATCAAAATTTACTTATGTACAATTTAAGTTCAAATCAGGGGGAATCATGGAGGATAGTTGTTCCTGACTCCATGATTGACAAAGTAATTATGTATGTACATTGTAGTTATGGTCACTACGGTGCACCAAAGATTATGTACGTATTAAAATCTATTTTTTATTGGGATAAAATGTATAAGCGTGTCATAAGGAAAATTAAAACATGTTCTACTTGCTTGAAATCTAAATATTGTAACAAATCATATGTTGGGGTGATGCAGCCAATTATTCCAAATCAAATTAATGAATTGTTGGCTATTGATTTTTATGGGCCTTTACCACCATTTAAACAACAGAAATTTATTTTAGTAGCTTATGATGTATTCAGTAAGTTTGTAGCAGCATATCCTGTGCCTAAAACTAGTGCACATTTTGTTATAAAATGCATGATGAATTATCAGTTTCCATTAGTAGGAAAACCAAAAATTATATTAACAGATCATGCTACTGCTTTTATATCGAATAGATGGAATGAGTGGATTCAAGAGCAAGACCTCAAACATGTTATGAGCTCCATAAGAAACCCTCAATCTAATCCATGCGAACGTGTTATGCGGGAGCTTAGTCGATTGTTTAGGGTGTATGTAGCTGATAATCATAAGAAGTGGGTGCAAAAACTCCCTGAGGTTATTAACTATATTAATAGTACGTATAATGAGTCCACTGGTTTCACTCCTATTCGTTTGCATTATGGGAAACATGAGCCCTTATTAATTAGAACCCCTATACCAATTGTTAGAGAACCAATTGATAGGGATGAGGATAATAATCAAGCTAAAGTAAAGCTTCATATTATGGGTGCTAAAAGAGTAAAGAAAGCCCATAATAAACCACATCCATTTAAAATTAATGATTTAGTTCTGGTTAGAACACCCCATGTTAGCAACCTACAAAGAAATCAATTTAAAAAATTTCTTAGTCTATATGAAGGTCCATATAGAATATCCTGCAAAGTAGGAGAGAATGCGTTTATGTTAACCACACCAGATGGGGAAAAGGGAACTTATAATGCAAGGAGCCTAATTCCATTTCCATCTGAGATGTGAGTTATAATTTTAAAATAATATGTATAAATATTTTAATGTCATGTTTAAATATAATGTTTGACATAAAGTAATTTATTATATGATAAATTAGCATGATGAATAAAGTTTAGCTGAAGAAATTTACAAAATATGTAAATGATAGTTTAAGAAGAAATAAGTTTTGTCATAATGACTAAGTAGAAATGGAATTAGCTATTGAAGTAAATATATTTTAAACAAGAAGTTAAATAATAGAGTTAAAGAGTATAAAACTCATATGTTTAAAGTATATATAATTAAATCTTATAAAAGATTAATTTGTATTAAGGTGTGATCATGAAAGTAATCAATCTTGAAAGATGAAGTTAATAATTTTAAAAGAGAAATATGTAGATTTATTCAATGATAATCTATAAGATTGCTAATGAAATTAGCAATAAGTTGTAAATAAAATGCATAGAGTAATTTAAAATACAGTATTAATTATAGTAATATGTATTTTTAGTAGCTTATGTAAAAGGTGTATTTAAGAGAATTTAAATACTTGATATTTGTAGAAATATTAGGGAAATGAAAGTAACCTAATTAACAGATAAGGAAGAGAAGTGAAACTTAATTTATGAAGTAAAGAAGTCATTGTAGTTTATTTAAAAGTGTTTTCTTAGTGAAATTTGAGATGATATTTCAATGCTTTATGAAACTTTGTGATAAAGTAATGTGTTATGATATTTAAATGATAAGAAAGATAAAATTGATAAATGTGGAGTAAAGATGTTAAAGATGAAGGTTAAATTTAAAATTTTATCCGAAGGAGGGGAATATGTGCCCTTTTATATGGGTCACCATTTAAGTTTTGTGCTAATCTAGTAGAAAATTTTAAATTTAAGAAGTATTTTAAATGTGTGATGTTGACTTTGCTTGTGGTAATGTTACCATAAGTTTAATTAAAGCAATCTATGAGTATTTGATATGTGAATTGTGTTGGTATTGAGAAGATATTTAAAATGATGATGATTATGATGTAATACTGCATTAATAAATTTAATAACAAATGTTTAAAGCTAAAGTATTTAAAAGACAAGTTAAAATTAGACAAAGATATTTATTTAATTTGAAATATATGTTAAAAGTGAATAAAAATATTTTAAATTATAAGTACTTAAATTGAGATTAATATTTGATTTTAATCATATCAAATAATTATTTTAAAATCTATTATAATATCTTAAATATTTATAAATATTTATTTTAAAAAAGCAATTGTTAAGTTTATTTTTAGACAAGCGTTCTTGTATTATAAAGAACAGATGTTATACACACACGCGTGGAAGTTGTCTAATAAAGTTGCATAATTATTTTAAAAAATCATGTTGTAAAATTTATAAATAATACGTGAGTTATCACGAGATAAAAATAAAGATATTAATGTAAAGTATTAAATTTGATTTTAAAAATATTGTCTTAAAAATATAACGTATTTAAAAAGATTTAGTTTATTTTAAATGATCTTATAAAAGTTAAGATTTAAATTAAGTGAGAAATAATATTTCAAAAGAATGTTTAATAGATTTAAATAAACGATAAATATTGTTTTGAAAGAATTTGATAAATTATTAAATATTAAATAAGTCATTATTTATTTTTAATATTGTGTTGGTAAATATGTAAATAAGAAAATTTTGATTGTTTAAACCTACCAATCAGATAAGGAGTTTCTGGCAGTATATAAGCTGGATTCAATTGTTGAGGGGGTCTCTCTACAATAAACTTCTAAGTCGTTTGTGCTATTAAAAAAATAGCTGAGTAAATTTATAAACGCTCTTAAAATCAGTTGTAAAATCATAAGAGTGTTATTGAATAATTTATAATATTTTAAAGTAATGAATATGCAGTAGAAACTTAATATTCCCTATCGTCTTCTCAATATCGAAACTCAATTTACGTACAAATAATCAATGGAAACATCACGTATCGGAGAAATTTATCAGAAACTTTATGCTGGAAAAGTAACAGACGCTAGATTAGAACATAAAACTACAAGATGGAGAAAAGTAGTATTTTGGACTATAAATAGTTTTCAAAAGTTAAATTACTATTGTCTATTACTAATAGATATTTTAAAAAAATATAAATATTTCTGTAAAAGAAAGTATTTTGACAAATTATAGAAGTAAAATATGTATCTTAAGGAAAGATATAAGATGCAGTAGTAATTTTAAATAAATACTTGCCTTGTTAAGTCTTTATGCTTAAAAGACTAGAGATTGATAATTTGAAAAGGCAAATATATTATAAGTATAAGTATTTTAAAAAATCGTAATATAATAAAATTATTTTATTTAAAGTTATCTAAACGCTGGACGTTATAGATGGAAAAATTAATTCTTACCGGAATATGGTATTTACAAATGCGCAAGTAATACATGGATATCCAAATCAAGTTAAATAAGCCAAGCCGAACCAAGTTAATTGAAAAATAATTAAATGACAATTTTATCAATTATAAACTAAGTTGAAATAATAACTTTCAAATAATAATTGATGAAGAATTGGATCCAAAGAACTTATAAACTATTTTAATTTTATTTGTTTTCTTATTGGAACTTTTTTTTTTTTTTAAAAAGAACGTTATCATTTTTATTATAAACTTTCAAGAAACACGTGATACAACGGAACAGGAAATAGTGTTTTATTGACTTTATACGGAGGATATTTGTTAGAACTTTTATGGTAGGACAAAAATCAACGCTGGACTATGTAATATGATTTTTTATTTTATTTATTTAACATAAAATTTAAATATTATTAAACTCTTAAAAAGTAGGTTAGGTACATTTATTAAATAGTAACTTAAAAATAATATAATAATTAATTACATAAACTTATTTTTATAATTAATATAACACGGAATATTCTAATGAATGTTTATGAGTGAAAATGTGAATGATTTTTATTTTATGAAGCTGCAAATTCCGAAGAATACTGGATAGCAGAATGGACAATATTATTATTATGGTAAAAAAATATTGTATAATGATTTTTAATGAATTTAATATGTTTTTCTTTAGATCAACTGAATATTATGTTGTTGTAGAATGAATGGATAAATATTTTATGAAAACACATACATTATATTGACAACAAACTTTATTAAAATATGCATAATTTTTAATTTATAATATAAACATGATACAACATTACGTAAAAGCTTAGAAATAATTATATGATTCTTTCGTAAATAATTTTGATATTTTTATTTATGCTTAGTATTAAAATGATGTTTATTATTTATCTAAGTAATTATTTTATTTTTGCAAGTCAGAAAAGGATTTTAAAAGTCTATATTTTTGTGTATTTTGTTTATTGAATAAGTTAAGTTACGTTATGAGTAGAAGCCTATATTTAGATTGAAAAGTTTACTAAGTATAGACAATATAGTATGAGTAATTTGGATAATGAATATTTTATTTGAAGTTGATATTTGTTTTCCGGAAAATGTTTTAAATGAGTTTAGAATATGTTTTATAGATAGAAATTTATTAGAAAGGTTAGTAAAGCACATAGGGTAAAATAATGATTTTACACAGAAAGGAATCATAAAATTTATCTAATGTAATGTTTTATGAATTTAAAATTGATAAATGATTTAAATATTAATGTTTGAATAATACAGATATAGAATGCATATTTTATAAAACATATAACAGGAATTACATTAGGTGGAATATAATTATAGCCAATCATTTGTTTTACATTATAAAGAGATATTAATTTTATATAAAGCTCTTAGGCAATGCTAATAACAAAGTGAATACATGATAATACATTATAAATGATATTTAATTAATGTAGTTATTTAATAGGTAGAACTACATTATGTACACATGCTACATAATTAGTCTTGACATATTGTTATTTGTAGTAATTAAAGTACAACTATTTATTTAAAATCTAAGTTTAAGGAAAACACACTGTAATCATATTAATATAGCATTTGAAGGAATGTGTAATTGCTTATTAAGTACATAAGTTAATAACAGTGTAAGCCTCTTATATTTGTATTCCTATTTTTATTTTATTTGTTGTCATAAGTTAAAACTGTAAATAGTGTAAATAAATTTTATTTGAAGTTATTGTAAATAAATTTGTTAATTTGTTTTAAAAGTGTGTCGAGTTTCATTATTTTCACCTCAGCATTTTGACATCAGATGATTTGAAATAAACATAATATTTGCACAAAATTGAATTTATTATTATTACTTAGAATTGAATACCATATTTGCTTAACATTACTTTATAAGAATTGATTGACATGAACAGAAAATATTGCAATGGTCATAAGATGATTATAATACACATTATAAGAATACAATATTGTTTATTGCCACAGATTATTAAGTATAAGATTTTGATCTATTTTAAAATGAAGATACCATATGAAATAAAAGATATACATATAATTGTTTATTTATTTAATGATTGATTATATCATAGAAATAGATGAGATTAAATTACACTTTAAGATTATTATTTATTATTATTATTAAAATAAGTTAGGTGTATCTAGGTTTGATGTAAAATCCCACATCATACTTATTTACATGAGTTATTATTATTTTAAAACAGTTTAGAAGAACCTGAGATTATTTAATTATATTTTAAGTTAAAAGTTAGGAATTATTTTAGTATTATTAAAGATAATTTATTTCATTTAAAAGTCATAAGAATGCTATAGATGTAGTGGTAAAGTGATAGGGTAGTGATAGTATTCTTATGCCATTGAGACAGTATCTTGGGAGATATTGACTCAGTGTAAATCTGCTTATTACTTTGTAACTTTACTTCGCAGTCTCATAATTTTATTAAATACTTATTTAATTAGTATAATCTAGAACTATATTGATTTTGATGATTGATAATAAATTTAATTAAGATATGATAATATAAAAGTATATTAAAGATAGATATGCAAATTTTAATGAAGCATAATAATGTAACTGAGCTAGTTGTATTTTAAACTATTTTATATATCAAGAAGTAAGGGTACAATATATATATATATATATATATATATATATATATATATATATATATATATATATGAGAGTCAGTGTTTAGATCTAGTTTCTATACTCTATCTCCCACTGAGGATAGCAAACCAGCTTGAAATCAGCTGATCTGGGAGTGAGCAAATGAAAGAGGTAGTTAATTTCTGACTCTTTTTTCGTTTATGTAAAACAAATCTTACACTTGTTCGGCGGTTTTGGTATAGCGCCATCTTTTGGACATAAATAACAAGTGATAGCAGGTTACGTGATTAACTTGTATTTGTTTTTTCATAAATGTACCTTTAGAGTTTTCTTGCAATGATATATATTGCAGAGACTTTGATTATATGGTGTTTCTGAACTGAGATCAGACCCATATAAATATCTAGCTTGCTAGGCTGGGTTTGAAGACTTTTCCGGTCTGAAAAATTCACGCTTGCAATCTGATAGAAACGTTTTGCATAAACACTTGAGAGTCAGTGTTTAGATCTAGTTTCTATACTCTATCTCCCACTGAGGATAGCAAACCAGCTTGAAATCAGCTGATCTGGGAGTGAGCAAATGAAAGAGGTAGTTAATTTCTGACTCTTTTTTCGTTTATGTAAAACAAATCTTACACTTGTTCGGCGGTTTTGGTATAGCGCCATCTTTTGGACATATATATATATATATATATATATATATATATATATATATATATATATATATATATATATATATATATATATATATTAAAGAGAACAAAATAGAAAAACAATATTTTATGAACATGTATATGTAAGAATGTTTGCATCTAATAATAAGTAATTGACTCTCTTGAATAATTTCAGTTTTTACTTTAATACTATGATCTGTTCAAGATTTATAAATTGGTTGCCAAAGTAGAATTCTGTACCATTCAATTTATAAGAATATATTGTAATCCCCTTAGATATGTCGATTTTGTGATATGAAGCAATGAATTGTGGCATCTCCTTTCTTAGAGTCAGGAATCTTTCAGCCATTATGCCCAGAGAAACATGTTAGCAATCTTACCTTAACTTTCCTTTTCATTCCCCAATTGTTTTTTTCCATATTCTTCTCTATCCTGTTCAATCCCATTTCACAATACTAAATTTGTCCACTCTATGGTCTTTATATTTACATCCCTCTTATCATTTTTTTCAAATCCAGCATAAAAACCAAGAACCCACTTTATGTATAATCACTTTGTTTATATTTACTCTTCCACAACTTCATTATTTACATTCTTTCTGTTTGTTTAACTTGAAAAATAAACCACCCACATATCTCCATTTATGTACATATTCTCTTGTTGTCAATGATAACTGTTCAAGCCTTAAACAGTAAACTACATTCATTGCTATTATTATAAATTAACTTCCACCCAATGTTCTGTTTACTTTATCCTAATACAATCTTCCCACTTTTTATATAAGTATATTGACATAAAGCCTTTACCCATATCTTCTGCATACCATGCTATCTTTTTCACCCATCTTGTTACCTGTCATTTAATCATAACTCAATTAAATACTATTTTGGCTATTCATTTATTATTCATAAATTGCAATCTACCAAACATTTTACTTTTGCTTTTTGCACTTCTCATATAAAAATGTGACCTTCCCTTTTTTCTTCCAATTGCCTCCTTTGTCATCTACTCATCTTTATCCAATGCATGTATTCTTATTTCCTTTTTTTAGTCAATCTATTGCCTCTTTACGGACACATATTGCATCACTACCATATATTATCCCTGCTCCCACCATTTCTTTTTTACAATTCTGGCTACATCACATTTATTATATAAAAACAATGTTAATTACTTTATCAGTCCCTTTCATTTCTTTGCTTCATTTATCAAATTCCTCCAATCATCTAAGCAATTTCCCTGATTACTTAAGATGATTCCAAATAATTATACATATTCACTAAATTCCCCAAAAAAAGTATTTCTCTTTTCCTTCCTTATATATATATATATATATATATATATATATATATATATATATATATATATATATATATATATATATGTGTGTGTGTGTGTGTGTGTGTTTGTGGAAAAATATTATTTATACATGTGACACACTAACATTTATTTATATTATCTGCATTTTTTTAAAATCTTTTGCAACTATAATGCCATAATAATGAAACCTTTATTTTTAACTATTTTTGAACTTAATTCCCATTAAACTTTCGTCTACTATTTTAATATAAAATTTTCTATTATCAATGTGACCTGAGTTATAACACTCACCAAACATATAATGGGGGAAAAAATATGGTAATTTTGCTTCTTCAACCAATTTTTTTTTAGTTTTATACCTAAGATTTAAACTAGGCCAATTTTATATTTTTTCCAGTTTTATAAATATATATTTATTATTCTATTGGCGATTTATATACATTTTTGAGGTTGTATAACTATACAAATAATTTTTTTTGTATTGTGTTTTGTATTTTATTTTGAAAGAGGTAAGTTCTGGATGCATCTCATTGTCTTTTATTTATCTGTAGAATTATTCATTACTGAATTATATGCATCAAAATATCTAACATATTTTCTATTCCATGACACAATTTAAATTTTAATATATAAAATATTCGTTAAGGTGAAGATAGAAATTCTTAAATGATTATCTTAACATGCTCCTCTCAAAAAAGTAAGATTACCATTCGCAAAATCTCAAATTAAAATGAAAAACAATAACTCCTTATATCAATAAATAAATGAATAACTTTGTAATAAATGTACAAATTATAAAAAGTTTAAGCCTTTTTAAATATAAATAATAAAATTTTGTACAATTATAATTTTACCAAAAGCATTAACACAAAGGAATAGTATTTATATGTTGAATCTTGAAGCTTCTTTCTAGCTCTTTTGCAGTTCTTCAATTATAAAATTGAATATTTATTTAAATTATGATCCATTTTTTTATTAAACTTTTCTTTAAATCCATGCATGATTTACTTGGAAATGTCACAGTGCATCAGTTTTACTAAGTTATGCATGTTTGATTATTGTAAATAGACATGATTTTAAAGCAAGACAGTTCTGAACATTGTAAGCATAATTCTGGATATAGCAATAATTTAAACCTTCATCCTAAGTTTTATGATATTATTTATTTTTCTGCAGGCAATACCTGGCTGGAAAGCAATGGGAAAATGCATATCAGATGATCATCTTGTAAAAGGAATAATTACAAATATAAATTGTCATTATCATAGGTAAAAAAAATATACCAACATTCTTCTTTGCTAATGATTTCTTTCATAAGCTGATAAGGAAGTTTTTTTCTGTTGATACAACTATGTTTTATGATTTAAACTCTTTGTCATAAATTGTTAATCTCTTTACAAGTCCTAGTTCATGATTACCAGCAATTATTAGTATAGAATTCTCAGTGAATAATTGAGTGTACTCTGACTTGAATGAGTAAAAGTCGGCAACTAATTAATTTTTAATATTCTTTTTGAACAGCTTTTTATAACCTTTTTATATCACCAGTCATTTATTGTTTTAAAAATGTTTTTGGTTTGAAGTCTGTGTACATGTTTCTCATCTTTTTACTTAAAAGTTATTAATTAACTTATTGATTTAAAAGTCAATATATTGTTTTTTCTAATTATATCTCTTAATATACCTAAGTTTACACATGCTAAAACCTATAATTTATCATATTTATTTTCACATTTAGTAGGAATTAGTAACCCTAATATGAATATATTTACATGTTATAAAATAATATTTATTTATTTTATCTATGGTATATTTAATTCTTTTGGAAATGTGATGTCATAACATAGACTCCTTTATTTTTAATTATTTTTTAATTTATTTCCTGCGTTTGTACTATTATAGTTTTAAATTTTGTATCAGTATTATCATCTTATTCACATTCCTTACTATGTATATCTATCTATCTATCTAACTATCTATCTATCTATCTATCTATCTATCTATCTATCTATCTATCTATCTATCTATCTATCTATCTATCTATCTATCTATCTATCTATCTATCTATCTATCTATCTATCTATCTATCTATCTATCTATCTATCTATCTATCTATCTATCTATCTATCTATCTATCTATCTATCTATCAATACATATATATATAATGATAAAAAATCAAGTCAGATGTCACATGACCTCATTTAATAAAGCTCATATTTACAAATGTTATATATAGAACATATGACTATTTGAGATAGATAGCTGGATTGGAAGACATATGGATATCTGACAATTTCAGATTTTCTACTCAATAGTTAGATATTAGATAAAGTGCTGGGCTTGTCCTAATATTTTTAATTGAATGCTGAATACCCTGGTACCTCACTGATGATGCCAGAAGAAGCCGTTCTGGGAATGAGGCTATTCTCAAAGCTTGTTAAGAGCTTATTTGGCATGATATCTCTCTCTCTATATATATATTATCTCTCTCTCTCTCTCTCTCTCTCTATATATATATATATATATATATAGAGAGAGCTATGCATAGTGCAGATATATATATATATATATATATATATATATATATATATATATAATCTGCACTATGCATAGCTGTGTGTGCATTAAAATATATATTATTTCAGGATTACAGCCCCATAAATTTTGGTATCTGTTCAAAGGTGCAGAGTCAAAAGAAATACGTACATAGGAGCTACTATACGTATTCATATGATATTCTTAATTATTTTTTTTTGTTTGCAAAATATTTTAACGTCTTATATTTTATTGATGAATGGCACTTTATAATTTTACAATTAAATGCAATTTTAATTGTTAAAATAAAATAAAAATATTATAGCAGTCAAAAGTAATATCAAATTTCCAGTGATATTATGTGTTCAACTGGTTTTTTTTTTCTGAGATTTTTATTGGTTATCTATCTATATAAATACGCGCTTTTTTTTGTGTGCATAACTTAATTTTCCAAACTTGAAATAATTCCCTGAAGAATCAATAAAAATCTGAAAATTTCTGACTGCTTTCTTTTTAAAACCGTTTTTCCAAACTTAATTTTAAATCTCAAAAGGTATGTAATTCCCAAAATAATTGTCAGTTAGTAGTTAGTACCTTAAACAAGTTTCGATTGTTCTTTATCATTTTCTATTATTTAATGCTTTATAAAATTTTGGATAAATTGCAGAAAAAACTAACTAAAGAAAGTTGGAAATAACTCCATCACAAACAGCTTATATATGCATAACTAAAAAATGTGGTGAATAATAAATAATTCATTTTGCCATAATCATAACAGAAAATTTGAATCTTGGACATACTCTGAAATTGTTTTTTTAGGTTTCAAGAAATCCTAAGCCTTTTTTTATTTTGCAAACTCATAAACAATGTATATAGATATCCTAATTATTAATCAGTAAATGCAGATGTTATCAAAAAAATTATAAAAGACACTTTTAACTTAATGTGAGAGAGGCAGACTTGAGAGTTTAAGATTTGTGTATCAAGGCTCAACTTATAGTTTCTGGTGCTCAAATATTGTATAGCCTCATAAGCAATTAAAATTTGATTATTTTTATAAACCAGCAAAAAAGAACTATAAAATGTCCAGTATCCAATATTTACTAGTCTTGAAATTCGGTCTTTTTCTGGAAAATTTGTGACGATGCTGTGGCTTTATGTTGAGGTAGTGAACTATTTAAGCCTGCTTTATCTTCTTGCATATTTGATTACAGGTAAAAAACATTTTCCTTTCAGATGGTACTAGAGTATATATTGCATAATAATGACATAAAAAGTGATTACAAATTTTCTGATCAAATCAGATGCAAGAATTGTGCAAAGATGATGGAACACAATGGAAAATTACCATTGATGACCAATGTTTTATTGCATAAAGATTGTACTTTGATATTTACATTATTTACCTGCAGTTAGAACACTTAAGTAGATAAAAAGTATAAAGGCACAAAGTAATTTTTTTTTTGCATTTACATGAATAACCAGATTTTTTTTTTCTTTCCATGCAAGTTTGCACTTTGATTATGTAACTTATATATAGACAAGCATGTGTCCATTCAAACATCTCATCAACAATATATGATTGATATTTTATATTTTGATAATAGTAAATAAAGATTAAAAATAGCTTTATATTATTACTATATAATTCAGTAGCATTTTGTAGTTGTTATTTACATTTCTTGCAGAATTCATAATTAAATTTGATCTTTACGCATGCAAAAGGATGTATATAATTAGTAAGGGTTATATATAATAAAAAATATTTAACATTAAACAGTATCGAAAAAAATTAATTGCATCATAATAAGTGCAATTATGGTTTGCAAATTTTTAAAAAGTCTTTCTAAATTGGTATTTTTTAATTACATTTTTTATTTGTAGTTCAATAAATTTAGTGCCGTTAAGATTTTATGTATTTCATAAAGCTATTCATAATATAATTTTGTATTATGGCTACAATTTTGATTGTCATTTAAATTAAAATTTACCCTATTTGTGGAAAATGTTTTTCTATCAAGATGTTAACTTTCAAATTTATATAGTCATATTCAAATTCAGAAATTTCTTTTTAACATATTATTTATGATAATGGCTTGTCTTTTATTATTAATAGTATATTCTTATGGATTTTTTAAATGCCTTATTTGTTGAAATAAAATATATAGCAAAAAATAATTATGCTGCAAGTAAACATAATAGTAGAAGCTTTAGAAAAACACTGTCTTTATCTAATTATCAAAATAGTTTAGAATGTAGCATTACATCATATTATTATAAATTAGACTTATTCAATAGATATTATAATAGAATAATATGGAATGATATACCCATTTTTTCTCAAAATCACGGATATGCTGTAATATGTCAAAAGTGTTGTCCAAAGTATTTTAAAATATTATCTGCAAAATTATATATATATATATATTAAACACACACACACACACAAATAAAGACATATTCCAATATATGATTTTCTATCCTTATTTATGTTAATAATTCAGTATTAATTGGATTAGAAATATGTAAAATGTATTTATAATAAAATATTTTAGTAAATTTAAATCAAATAAATTCAATTCAAAATATAATGTTTACAAGAAAGCTATATTAATATTATATAGTTGAGTTTAAAATTCTTTTGTATATTTGTTTAATTCAAAATAAATATTTTCATGTTTCTTTTTAAAAAATAATCTTATTTTATTTATGTATTTTTGATATAAACATCTAAAGTAAGATTTATTATTAAAGTAAATAAAAAATTTATTTACAAAAAGCATTATTTTAAAGAAAAACAATATTTTTATAAACTATTCCTGATACAAATTTAACTATATTCAAAACAATTATGAAATAATAATTATTAGATACATGTATAATATAAATAAGATTTATAATTAAATAAATCTCTTAATGTATATTTGAGCAATATAATATCATCTATTGATGTTATATTTTGTTCTATAAAATCTGCAAAGTGCTTTACTTTATTGCATTGAAAAATTGGTCATACCAAACATGCATTTATATTTCCGTCAGTTTAGGTGTTCAACTTACATATTGAGAATATAATAATGATCATAAAATAGACATAAATGAATTAAAATTAATATTAAATGTTTTCCCAGCATTTATTAATTGCAAAATCAAAAAAAATAAATAAAAATTACCATTGGAGAGTTTCAAATTGAGAAGAATTACTGATAAAACTAAATTTATAATTTTACCAGCAATTGTCCTTTAGTTGTAACTCTCCAATAGACTAGGAAGTTTTATTTTGATAGTGTGATTAGTACTAATAGATGTCATTTTAGATCACAAAGACAATAATGCTGGTAAATATGACTCCTCAAAATAAAATAAAAAATATTCTTTAATAAATCTTTTGATGTTAAAAGTAGGATGGATTTGTTAGAATCTTTACTTGGGAAATACTAATCTATTGAACTGAGGCTTGGTTTTTGTGAAATCAGAAAAAAATAAAATTGAAAGATATTAAAATGTCTTTGGAAAATATTGATTAGGTTAAGTTGAATGAAGAAGAATATTAATAACAAATATTAAAAATATTGGTGTGAAACAGATGCTCTACACGATGATTTTAGTACTGTAGTTTTAGAATGAACTTGAACATTTTATTTTTTAAAGTATAATTAATAAAATTGGATATTGATAAGAAAATATGAAAGAAGTATTTGAGAACAGATAATATGTCTGTTGTTACAGGGCCTTTCATTTAAAAACTGATAATGATGAAATTTTATTATTACTCTATTAAATATTATTTTTTAATATTAATAACAAAGATTTATATTATATAGTTAGTAATATAGAATTGATAACATTAGTTAAAGATATTTATGTGATAGCACAAATACCATTTCAACTGGATAATCATAAAACACAGTTTACAGTAAACTATTGTAATAAGTATATCTAAATTTTATAAGGTAGTAAATTAAAATGTTTTTGTCTTTCAATTGCTGAAAATTATTAATAAAAAACAATTTAAAAAAAATGAAGTGCATGCATTTGGAATAATAATTCACTCTATTACTCATTTTCAAATTCATCTATTGTAAACTTGAATAATCAGTAAACAAAAAAACATTTTTTGATCAGAAATAGAAAAATAGACTTGCAACCTAATAATGGTTATTACAAAATTGTATTACTCAAATATCCAGAGTCATGTTTTGCTGTTGAACCTATTAGTTAAAGGATTGGTTTTTAATGTAAACATACTACTAAAAATATTTTTACTGTTGATATGAAATTCAAATACACTAAGAAATAACCAATTTGCACATTAAGCTATAAAAATAGTACCCTCTGTCAGGGACCATGCCATTTTGTGATTTCAGTTTTGTGATAACTGTAGGCATGTTTATAATTTGATATGGATTGATATAAGCAAACTAAACTTTTTTTTGTTTAATGTGTAAAAATCCAATGCTTCTTGTTGTTAAAAACCAATGTATAGAAACTAGTCTTAGTATTTGACTGATACTATTATATTTCATATTCATTCATTATTTGAGCTTATAATATATCTCTAGAATATTGAATCTATAAAAATTGATAAAAAACCAAAGCTAGATATTATAAAAGTAAAAATAGATTGTTTTGGCACTAATATTTTAGGCTCTACTAAATATAAAAAAATGATTAAAAAGTATTTATTATTGACAGAATATAAATATAAAAAAATGGAAAGGAAAATAAATAGAAGATATTTATGTGAAATTTCTGGAATCTCTTCAATCTATAGTGAAACAAATGTATATTCAAACGTTTTGAATGCAGTAAAAACCAGAAATGTAATGATCACAATGAAAAAAATTTTCACAACTGATAACTAAAATTCAAAATGTCAAAATTAAACATTGTATAGCAATATATATATATATATATATATATATATATATATATATATATATATATGTGTGTGTGTGTGTGTGTATTTTGATATTTGTATTAAAACAATTTTTGTCATAAGATATGTGGTTGATAATCTATTAATGTATTGTCATGTATATGTACAATCTGATTAACATTTTTTTACACATATGGTATTTCATTCAGGTTCATTGTTCTACTGTTAATAGTATCTTTCATACCAATATACTATCATATAATTATTTTCACTGAATTTACACTTGATATCAACTGGATAATGAATATTATTTTTTAAAATAACTATTATATAGACATGCTGAAAGCAATAGCATATATAACAAAGATAAAAATTCTACCAATAAATACAAAACAGAAAAATTTAATATATGAAAGTATGTGATAATACAGAAAATTCATATAAAAACAACAACTATTCTTATTAATTGACTTTATTTTTTTTCAAATAGAAATATTTTACATGTAGTACCATATTTGTTTAACTTAGTATTTGGGAAATTTGTATTATAACCTCTATTCATACTAGAGAGTGAGAGTGCTGGAGCAGGATGAATGCTACTTAACTGTATTAGCACATTCATTTCATCTCTTCTACCATTAGGGTGACCAACACATGAGATTTAATAAGATTTGTGGGATTAAAAAATATCAAGTTTTTAGAGATGAACAAAATGTTACAATTTTTTTTGATTAGTGAAAAATATTAGTCATATAGCATTTTATCATTTATGTAATGAATACAAGCGTGAATAGCTGCTGTTTTATTCTTCTCTTGATTTTTTATTATGAATATTTTAGATTTGAATTTAGGATTTATTTATAATTTTACTACTACAACCATTTGTTAAAAAACTGTTATTTACATAGTATATTTCTTTTTCTAGGTACAAATTATCTGAAAAGTTAAAAAATTGAGTTTTGCTACAACAAATATTGAGCTTGCGTGATAATGAGTTCTATTTGAGTGTGTATTTTTTCCTTAAAAACAAAAACGACATGTTTTTTTTTTTTATATATATTTTTACATGATTAGTACTCCAAAGAAAGGAAGTATTTCATCAGCTTCTGTTTCTCTTAAAAATTTAATATAAATATGAATATTGTTTAGATGTAAGAAGAATTTATATAGCTTATCTTTGCAGTATTATCAGAAAAAAAATGTTATCTATGTTTATGATCCAAATGGAGAGTTTAAAAGATATTGATTCTAAAGCATGGATGTCTATATGTTTCATAAATGAATAAGAAAGATCCCTGAAGTGTTCATCCAAGTATCAAAAATCTAATTATAATGTTATCCGTTACATGAAAGGCAATATTTAGTTGAGAAACTCATATGATCTGACAGATTCAATTGTGTGTAACTGTATTTTAATTTTTGTCAATTGTACTATTAAATAAACAAAAAAACAACATCAATGATTCTAGTACATTATTTGTAACAATATTTAATTTTTTTAAATTTATGAACAAAATTTATATATATTCTCTATATGTGATTTTATAGATGGGATGATAGTTTTAATAAAAGAGCAAGAAAAATATAATAATTAGAGGATGTATTTCTTATATAAAATGGATTTCAGATATTAGACATAACTTGAGGTACTATAATAAACATATATTACTATTTTAAAAAGTGTTAATATTCTGTAAAAACTTAAGGACTCAATCTCTCTTGTGGTCCAGTGAGTTAAAAATCACTTGTGATATTTGTGGTGCTTTCTAATGTGAGTATGAGTATTTATAATATTAATGTTAGGAGACAACATGATAATGTGGTCAAGCAGCATTCATTATCATCAACACTCTCACTTTGTGCTATACATATTTCAAACATCAAAATGCAACATCACTCTAAAAAAATGTCAGACAAGATACTTAAAAAATTCTATCTTATCAACATACATAATGATATAATTTCTGTTTGAAAAAAAAAAGACCCAGTTATTATATTATTTGTTGGATTATGTTACATGTACAGTTGCTTATAGTATCTCTACAATAGCTTTTAAAATTAGCGTTCATTTGTTGATTAGTCACACAATTAAGTCATTGTGTCTGTATAGTAGTACTGTAAATTGTACATTAATGTATTTAAGTAAGGTTGTTTATATTTCTTGTCTTTGAAATTTTATGTTTAATATACATAAAAACATTTCCTAATAGTTTATATTATATACTAATTAGATTAACAACTCAACACTGGTTTTCTCTCAATCCAAACCACAAGATAAAGTATTTGAAAAGATAAGAATGGGCCACCTTATCCTTTGACTAATATTAACTTATATAGGCCACTCTGATGAACCCTAAAAAGGGAGCATGAAGATCTTAAATTAATCACATTACTTTTTTAAAACTATATTTTAACTATTGATATTCATAAAATTTTTCAGTTTACTGCTTGAAAAAAAACACATTATATAAATATATCTTGAATAAAAATGTATTTTGGTATAAAGATTAAACTATATATATTAAATTTTAATAATTTGAAAACTGATCTTTCAACAAAATTCTGTAATCTAAGCAAAATTATGAAAGGCTATTAAAATGATTGGTAATTTATAGGATTCATATTGCCATTATTTTATTAAGGGTAATATTTGTATTTATTATTAGATGAATTAATATAGGTTTTTGATGTGTACCTCACACATTATGTTAATATATATATATATATATTGAAATGGAAACCTCCAATCCCTTTCTGTTTCACCATCAACCTAATGACCTACTCGTCTGAACTAGTTTAGAACCTATCTTAAATATAAAAATGTTAAATGTAAAAATGTTATATATAAGTCGAGTGGAAAAACTTTGCTATAATGGCCGCTTAAATCGCATCATCCATTTACATACGAAAACACGCTATAATTAGACAGGTTTGATAAAGTTATAGCGGAGAAATGCTCATAATTTATTATAAAAGGTTTTATTAATTTTCAGTCAATTCTTAATTATATTCGCTATTATTTCGTATGTGGATGGATAATTTAAACCTGGGAATAACGGCAAAATGATTATTATATATATATATATATATATATATATATATATATATATATATTTAAGTTTAAATAAAGAAGATATAATGTAAAACATTTTCTTTAAACATATTTAACGGTTTTCTGATTTAATGTTTTACATGTATAATTGAAACTAAAGTAGTTTCTTTAAATTTGGTTTTTTTTTTAATAAACAAATAATATTGTAAGAACAAATATGTTAAAAGTTATTTATTTCAGTAAAATAAAAATCATCCATTTGTAATTAAAAATGAGAATTTTGTGTAAACAAGATATCAATTAGTGACTGCACCCCGGGTAAAAAGTAAAATCTAGTTTACTGAGTGATTTTTGTTTGCAACAAAAGTCTTTATCATTAAATCAGAATACCGTTCCTTCTGCTAAGCTTTAACATTCTTTAACACTTAAAAAGGAATTTAATTAATGAAACTGAATCAAATTATATAATTTATATATTTTAATAATTTTAAGTAATTAAATGTAACACCTCGGAGACGTTATCTGTTGTAGAAATTGGATTATATTATTTTGTTTAATTAAAAGTCAATTGGTCCCGAGGCTAATGAAATTCCAAAAAGGTGTTAAAGTTTAGTTGAAATGTATAAATAGGGCTTATTTTAAGCTGGAAGAGATACTCCATCTTGCTTTTGAAGAGCTATTACTATCCAAGTTATAAATTGTTTTATTTTACCATGTCCGGCTAAAGTCAGGCAAAATTTTGCTGCCGTTCCTGTGATGGAACGCCGAGTTCAATCCGTCAAATGCCGAAGCAACAACCAAAAGCTTATACCAAATGAAAGATGTCGTATGCTGCTAAAAGGGACTTGCCATCGTTCCAACACCATTTTAAATCATCTCGCATCTGAATAAGAACATGTCATAAGCCGCCAAAGAACTCACCTTCATTCCAGCTCGAATCTATCCAGTCCAGCTATAGAACTGTTATAATATTATTTAAAATAGCAGAGCTCTGTGAATTTCAAAAACAATCATGATTTCTTCAAAAACAGGTTAGCTAACCATATTATCGAAACTTCTTTCTAAATTGTTTTTCAAATAATCTTTAAATTCTATAAAATGAAATACTTTTGTAAATTTCTTTATTAATTCAATATTGTAAACTCTTTCTATAAATGAAATACTTTGCTAAATTTCTGCGTTAATTAATGTTTTGCTATATAATTTAATCACTGCAGTTATATTTTGCTTTTCTTTTGCTTATTTTTAATTATTATTAGTTGTGCCTATGTTTCGAAATGGCATGCATTTAATTATAGAATTTTTTTAAACATATAAATTTAACATCTTCGTATTATTATTTATATAGCGTCATTTCGTGCGCTGTTTCAAAACCCAAATTCATATTTTTTCATTTAATAAATTAATTAATATAAATATAAAATGTGGCTTTTTAACCTTTAATTATTATATTACTAAAGATTAAACTAGCCTGGAGTGCAATCATAAGTATATTTTTTTTAGTAAAGTATTTGTAAGTCCCTTATTAAATATACTTTTCCTCCTTTTTTAAAGTTTAGTCATTATAGATAACTAAAGAGATTGAACGGGATAAAGTAAAGTTTGTATATATTCCCATCAGTAGCATATACATATTTCTCATGCTACAGAAGAGTTGGCTCTTTTGATCAAGCTGATAAACTTGTATTCATTTAATATGTGATATTTCATTTATAATATCCTTCGGCTTGGCGGATGTGAAACTTATTAATATTTTTCTCGTTGTGCTGTTTTATATATAAGATGGAGCCACAGCATTGCCAGCACATCTTCTCTTATAGGGTAGTGCAGTAGCGAAGTCTGAGCTACGGGCCAGATTAGCACATAAGTCCCCCACTTCTTATGAACCAAATAAAGGTTCCCTTTTGCAGCATGACGATCGGTTATTGGGTAAACCGTTGTTTGTCACAAAAACCCTAAAACTATTCTTCCATCTGCAGAGCCACTTTATTATTATATTTTACTTGTGCCTAGGGTATTAGTAAAATCGTTATAGCCAACTTTTTCCTCCCTAATAGGCAGTCTTCGGCGTTGATCTGAAGCAATCTTGAAAACCCGTTCGATCTAAAGCTATCTGGGACGCTTTAAAAGCCCATAGTTAATATAAATTTATTATAATTAAGACGTATTGTTAAGCTTCACTCCAGACTTGGTTAGATTTCATGTACAATAGCCACATGAACTGATGATGAAAGGGCATAACTGTTAAAAGTTAATGTAGTGATTAGTTATATAGTAGGGTATTTGTTTCCATTAAATAATATTGGAGCAATTAAATAATAGCCAACGTATCAATTATTGTTTAAATGGCCTAGAGTAATGTTACTTTATAAATAAAATGCCTGCATGCATTGGCCAACAACAATTGTCAATAAATATATTTTAATTCATCATATATCAGTTTCTGTCTCATTATTAAATCAATCCAATTCATTAATTTCCCATACATATTTCATTAGTAAAACCCCTATTAACTAATTATATTAGATTTTATCTTTGGAATGTCTTTAGTGTTTAAGTTGTTTATATAGATGTTAAGTCCATGAGTATTTTGTTTCTCCGATTTGCTAGTGGGCCGGATTAAGAATTAATTCTCATGGGCCATCATTGTTATGTTATCCATTAAGTATTTGATCTGGGGCTTGGAGAGTGGGTTCGAATCCAGGCTGGTCCCTGACCAAAATCTCGGGCTCGACTGGGTTTGAAGTACATTTTGTGAGTTCCAGCTCGTGTTAGATGGATAAGCATATTTTGACCGGCACATATATATATATATATATATATATCACTTTATTAGTTTGTTATTGTGAATTTTATTATTTGCATTTTTGCTTAGAAAAATGGAATTGAAAAAAACAAAAAGGCTATATTTTTCTTCAATTATGTAATTTGTCACTGGCATAGGATTTATATCTAGCATGAATTGTAAACCTGAGGATCTTTGAAACTCAAATTGGTAACCCTCACACTTTTTGTAATGTCATATACATTTGGTTAAAGATGCAATTTTAACACAATAACTTCATAAAAAATATAAATGGTTAAATATTCTATAAATCTAATATATAAAAACAATAAAGTTAAAAAAATATAATTATTATGAAATAAATATAAAAAATACAGAATTCAGATATTTTTGAAAGCTATTAAATTTAAAAGCATTCATGAGTTATATATTTTGGTATATATTGCTTTGCAATAAGGATATTAGAATGATTTAAAATTATTTTATATAGAAATTACAATAATATGACACATTGTAAAAATTATTGGTCATTATTAATAATAGTTTGTTTTATTTTTTCAACAAATAGTGGGTAGGCTCTCAGTCATAGAAAAAAATATATATGTGTAAGGAGTCACAATTCTTAACAAAATACGTCATAGATTACTGTAGTAATTTGTCTTCAATCATTTATTTAATAATAACATTGATAAAAACAGAGAACAAAAATAATCACTTTATTCACACAGGTATTTATGTATATATACAGAGTATGCCCATTGCACATATGTATATATTATAACAGAATTGCATCTACTAATGATTATATTGTACCTTCATTATTCTAGGAAATGATTATTTATTCATTCGATGTCAAGTGCCTTATGATGTATAAGGTGGGGTGACTGCAACCTCAAAATATAATCTTATTTGATCATAGCTTATGATGATGATTATTCACGTCAAGCATAAATCTCAATGGCAAATAATCATATTTGAGGATCATCAACTACCACATTTATACATATTTTAATCTAGTAGAGAATTGTGTTTTTAGCTCAATCAGAACAGCTATATAATAACGTATTCTAAGTATTAACACACACCAAATATGTATCTGATGGAAAATAAATTAATGAGAAAGTGAGGCTGTTTTATAATAACAATTAACTTATTTTAATAAGCAATAAAAACTTTATGAAACAAATTAAGTTTCTCTAGTCCTTAGTATTTAAACGTATACATAATGAAAAAAAAATGTTTTAGAATGGATTGCTGAAATCAATCAAGCATGTAATGGCTTAATTCATTCCACTTAAATTCTTTTAATTCCCCTCAATATCACTGATTTCCTGGCTCCAGAGTTAATAATATGAGTCTAATAAATCCTTTAATAGATAAAAAATACTATATATATATATTAGAGGGGATTCAAGCTCCCATCAGTCATTCACTCTATTTTATACAACATATACACATGTCATATAGATATGAAAAAGATGTTATTTTTAATGTACATATTTTATGTTGGATCTGCACTAATCAGTTGATTCGGATTATCATCTGTCACACACATACACACACACACACACATATATATATATATATATATATATATATATATATATATATATATATATATATATTGTACCGTATAAATCCACCACGCTTACTCATACACAGTACCCGAGTTCAAACCCAGCCACGCTTAAGAATAAATTCCAAAAGCCAACTAAATTCAAACCCAAACCCGGTATGCCAACCGATGATGACTTTATAACAGCACGGGGTTATCCCTTTCTAGCTCAGCTCAGAACATAGACTAATTCTTACAGTAAATGATATATAGTTATTTATTCTCTAGATATTGGACGGTCATTCAGTAATGTATATATTTAAGTTGCCAATACAGACAGTAGGTGGCTACCTAGACTCGAAAGTAATGAGGTGGAGGACACAAAAAGTAGATTAAATAAATGTTTAATAAGAAAATATAAAGCATATAAATATAACGTTCAACAGTACGGTAAGACTTCCATGAACCCTCTGGTATTTAGCTACTAGTCTTTAACAATCATTTTATCTCATGAACAAACTCATGCCAATAGCTGTGTAGTTAGATGACTGATGGGTGGCTAAGAGAATCAGAGTATTTGAGCATTGAAAAGATATTTATCAAAAGGGTTTTATTAACTTATTTTATTCGAATAGACTCGAGCCGTTACGTAGATGGACAGTTGGAGGTGGTTTTATATAAATACAGCATGGAAGATAGATGTACTGGTGGTTGCCTAGATTCAAAAGCCCTACAGTAATCACTTGCGGTGCATTAACGGAATACCGGGCGGCTTGTACTTTGACAAGGCTTAATGCCCCCAAGTAGCTCCGGGACACGACAACCAGCCGGGATCCTTTCGAACCCGGTGATCCAAGAGATTACCTGGGAAAGAAACTGCTTTCATTCCCCAATGGTAGTATGGCGAGACGCTAACTTCAGCGAAGGGAAGGCATTGCCACAGACATCAAGGACGAGTACTTGAAGAGGGTTTTTAAAAGAAATTATACAAAACCGGGAATCTGTTCGTCTATTTCTATGCCACAGGCTGAGGTCCTTATCCCAATAAAATATAGCGGAATTAAACTGACCGCGAAAACAATAATTAATTAAATTTACTCTGAAGCCCCTAACCCCTCCAGGTTGACCAGCGGTAGCGATAGTATAAAATTATACAATGAGTTATTTCTCAGATCATACATGACATTAATATAACACTTTGAAACCAACATATATATTTAAAATTGAACCTTAGATTGCAATTATATGACAACTTAAAATAGAATAATAACAGGGGTTTAACATTTACCAACTCGAAATATAAAAGAATATTTAATTCAGAAAACGAACTTACTTTTAAAATAACTTGATCATTATTGTACACTAGTTTACACAGAGTTGGGAAATATTACTATTGGCATCGTTTGTTTATGGAATACGCAACACAAAAAAAAATAAATGCATTCATTTAAAGTATTAGTACTATTAATTACAATTTATATAAATTATTCTAAAGACTAGAGCGGAGGACTAAAAGAAAAGAAAATTTACTGACAGGTTAAACAATAGCATTATAAATGACATAAAAACTTACATGTAATTTATTTGATTGATAACATTAAGCTCGGGAGAAAGTTAAAAGTTCGTGTAACACAGTTACTCTTCTTTCTTCATCCGGCTTGCTTTTCCCGATTGATATTTCCGACGAACGTAGGCGCGCATTTTGAAAGTTATTTGCAAGGCATTGTCAATTTGGAGATTGGAAGCTGGAAACTATGAAGCACCAACAACATGATCAGACAGTGGCACGAAGATTCAATTTGGCAGGACAGAGATCAGCTCCTGTCACTTAGCCCCTCAACATTGCGGTTTACAGGTGAGCTTCTTAACAAAGTTCTAGGAATTACTCTAGCAGCTGCAGTGCTGTCTTAAGACTACTTCTCTCAACCACGTCAAAAGTTAGAATAAGTTTTTCTCTAAGATGGCCATGATTGACCTTTCCGCCTGGTTTTTGTGTTTAAGCTCCTCCTACTTTCTCTAGCTTCCAGCCATCCAGCTTGACCATACAACATTAATTATCCGTTCCATTGTCCTTTTTCTTTGATACGCAATTTTTAAATTGACACGGTAATTACAAATCTACATTTCTTATCTAATTTCGAATACAATTTAATTACTCTGTACATTTGTGTAATTTAGATTTTAATTAAAAACACTGATCAAAGGAATGTGACTTTTGATCAGTATTTTTAAACGACTTTGTACAATTTTAAAAAAACTAAAATTCAAACAAATACGCCCGCAATGAACTTTAAATTAAATTGATATAAACCCACAAACCACGCACACACGAATATTATTTCATGGTTTGTGACATTTATATACGGAATCTTACCTATTGATCTACAAAACTTAAAATATATAACTAATTTTTTTATTATGACTGAAAATAGACAAATCTCACTGCGGGCAGATAGTGGTTCGAATTACCGTACTTAAAACACATGAAACGAAGATCGGTTCTTCGATCTGTCTGTTTCAATATATATATATAATCATTGCTCGGTTTATATTAAGATAGCAATAGTATATATATAGTTAGATAAATATCAAAAAACACTATCAAAATGTTAGACTAAAAGAGAAAAAAAAAATTGTAATCTTTTCATAATTAATTCATTTTTTTTCCAATTATTAATAAATTTATTACTTATTCAAAATATGAGTTAATTAGATAGATCTTACCAAATTTGTTCAAGTAAACATTTATCTATTATTCCCCTTCCAGGATTTTTTGATGTCATGTGATATTCCAATATAACTATATTCATATATATATATATATATATATATATATAAAAAAAAAAAAAAAAAATATATATATATATATATGAATATAGTTGATTGGAAATTATTCCTACAGCTTTTAATTGATGTGCTATCATGAACTGGAAAGATTTGGAAACAGTTCTACCCAATTGAAGGTGAATTTATTATTGACATTAACTTGGATAAAAGAAATGCCTTTTCTTGTAAATGTCTAATAATAAACAAAATTTCAATCGCAATTATAATAATAAATGAAAAAAACAAATCTTTTATACCCAATTCTCCCATTATCTGAGATATTATCTACCATCACTTTTTTTAATTAACATTAATATGTTTGAAAGGAATTAATTCTGTTTTTAATCATAGCACAACATGTTAGTTTACATTAACCCCTTATATTGTTGATAAGTTATAAATATTTTTATTACAAGAATAAGAAAACTATATTTGAAAAGATAGGCAGGACTATATTCAATTTATTTCCATAATCCCTTAATTGTTAGATGAACTTTTATTTAGATATTTTTTTTTTGTTTTAAGCAGAACCAATATATATATATATATATATATATATATATTGGTTCTAAATTAAAGGATATATATATATATATATATATATATATATATATATCCTTTACATTTTACTTTTTTAATTAATTCTTAATTCTTTTCTATTAGGAAAGAACAAAAAAATATGTTTTTAGATGTTAAATTTGTTATATCTTTCTAGTTTTTTTTTTTTAGTTTTACATATTTTAAACATTTAAACTTTTTTTAAGATATTAAAATATAGTTAAGCTATTATTAAAGCTTTAATTTTTAAACTTCTCTTAGCATTTTATATATATGGAGCCAGTGACAGTGGAATTACAATATATTATAAATATTATTACATGGCATAATTAACATTCGACAATAAATTTAAATTTTATAATAAAAAGTAATCGAGATAATGTATTTTGATATAACTTAAAAACTTTAATTTTTAATATTTTCCAAATCTGAAAGTATCTATCAATTTATTTTAAAAATCTAATGTGTGAATTTATTTTTTACAAAAAATTTATAAAAGTGAAACTACAAATTATAACAATGTGATTTTTTGAAGGTTTGTTATGATGGTGTTCTAGCTGTATTTTTGGAAAAATAATTAGTTAATTTCGGTATGACATTTCATATATATTCAATTTTTCGTTATACATTATCTAAAATAACTTGCCTGTTATTTGACTACTAAATACTGATGAACTATAGCAAGTAATAGAAAGAGTACTTAGACAGTGAAAAAAAAATGAATTAAAATTATGAATCATATTTGTATTTGTGTAAATAAATTATAAAAATATTTAAATTTTATTATTAATTTGTTTTTTAATTTGTCACAATTATAGTAACAAAAATCATTGTCATTTTTTTATTAATTTGATTATAAAGTATTAAAAGTAAATCCACATGTAATCTTTTATTAAGAAAGGTAATCTAAATATATAAGTTTATTTTGGTAACATTAAAATTCGTGAATTTTGCAATATTACATAAGAATGTTTACTTTTGCCAAATTTGAATTTAAATAGTTATCAGATGAAATAGATTAAAGAATTAACTGAAAATATTTGTGTGGTTTATTATAAATATATCATCTATATTATAATTAATTATTTTTATCATAATACTAATAGATAACAATATTCTTATTAATTAATATTTATAATTAATATTTATTAAAATTATAGTTTTAAAGACATATGATATGTATAATGCAGAAGCAAAAATGTATTACTTACATAATTTATTTAAACCTCTACAGTCAGGGATTCCACATTATTAATATTTAATCTGTATCATGTATAAAGAGATCAGTATTTATAGATTAGTATTTGTTATTGGTATTGTTAGAGTGTTGACTGGTTTTAATGATATATATATATATATATATATATATATATATATATATATATATATATATATATATATATATATATATATATATATATATATATATATATATATATATATATATATATATATATATATATATATATATATCAAATTTTTTGTGATTGTATGCTATCATATATAGGTGAATCTAGGTGCAGCATTGAGAAAAGACTGAAGGAACACGAATTGTTATATAAGCGTGTAAAAAATAAAAATAATGGTGATTTAATATCTTCTTCAGTTTTCTTCGATCATGAAAAAACATGTAAATATAAATTTAAGTTTGATTTTGAAAATGTGAAAATTCTTCATGAAGAGAGAAACCACAGTAAAAGAAAAATTAAAGAGGCAATTTTTATAAACAGGAATAAAACGCATTTAATAAATCGACAAGCTTCTAACATTAAAATACGAGATTCGTGGAATTTGAATTGATGACGTTTGCTTCCGCTTTTAGTTTTTGAATTTTATGGCAGTTGAGGCAGGTTAGAAAGTAATAGAAAGTACTTCTGCAGATTTAAAGATTGTTTGTACTTGTTTGTAAACCATTAAAAATATTATTTCAATTATAATTACAATATTGTTTTTAATTAATATATATATATATATATATATATATATACACCCATATATATATATATATATATATATATATATATGGGTGTGTAGATAAATAGAAATATGTAGATAAATAGTTAAGTAATAGACAGGCATTAATTAATGTAAAAATAAATTACTTTTTCATAGGTTTAGCCTTTATATATATATATCTGTATAATTACATTTAATAGGTTGTCAATCATTCAAATTATAAATTATCTAAATCATCATTTTCTCTGCACTCCAAAAATACAATATGTATTATTAATATATTGTATAGTTTACTGAATTTTCATCTTGCAGTTTAATATATGTATTGCCAATTATTTATTTAAAATTCTGTGACATTAAATTTATAATGAAAAAAATTCTTTTATAAAACAACCATTATATTCAAAGATCAGCCTTTCAAGCTAATTGTGCATGTGTCTTTTGAGAGTGTTAAATAATAAATGAATACTTCTCTCTACAATACAAGATATAGTATTTATGCAGGAATAAAAGGAATCCTTCTTATTCCTAGGACTCAAATTCTTTTATATGAGCAAATTTGAAGTACTGTTGAGGAAAGAATGAGAGTAGAATTCTCACTTTAAATTACTATTTACAATGTTTAAATGAACAACCATCACATATATATTTTTAAAAATCTTAAATGTAATTATTTAAATCTTTATTTAATTGTCAATATGCATGAATTACATATACAACCTTTATATTTAAAAATATATTTGTTTTTTTTTAATTATTTTTTGAATGATGATACAATATTTTTACAAAGCAGAATAAAATTAATTAAAGTAAAATAATAGATGATATACTTTCTTAAAATTATTACAAATAGTAGTTTTTAATTAATAAATATTTTTATATTATAAAAAGTTACATAAATTAGTAATACTCACTCATTTTTACTTATTTAGTTTCATACATTGTTAAAATAATTTTATTTAAAAATTTTATTTACCAATATAATCTTGGCACACCTCATAGGTGTAATTGTCATCTGATACTCTTTTCACAACTTTTGGTTAATGTTTTCAAAAAACAGAAAACAATTATATTTATATGAGAAATATATTTGTTTTGTTTAAATTCTATATTCTCTCATATGTTATAACATATTTAGTCTCAAGTTAGTGTAAATAACTAATGCTTTAGTCGTACAAGTTAAAATATTCAGTTATAGAACTCTTGCAACATAAATATGTAAAAAAAAATACATCCAATTTATATATTTATAGATTATTGAATTTATTATTATTTTAAATTTAATTAATGTATTTTACTTTCTTTTTGTCTTTTAGCAGGGCTACACAGCTTGTAGTTCCTTCAAAGATTCCCCGGGGGAGCCACAAGGTGTTCGGAAGTCAAAACGAGAAAAACCTTTAGACGCTATTACTTCCCAGGTAAAATGTTTCATATAGTTTTCAGGACAGTAAACTTTACAGTGCTAGCTATATTAATACAATACCATCTATTATCAAATTAATAATTAAAAAAATAACTCTATGCATTAAAGTGGGTTGATTAATGAAGCAAGTTCTACTAGATTTATTACATCAATTATTATATATTATTTAACTATATATTTTGTAACTTAAGTAAAAATATTAAATTCTTCATTAAAGGTTGAAAGGAATTTCAGCATCTCCCATAAATAAGAGCAAATAATAGAAAATGGACATTAATGATTGATAATCAGCTATCATTTGATGACACTTTTAACTGAGCTTTTTTAATTAACCATACTATAGAAAATAATGTTTTATCATGTAAATAATGTCCCATACATCATGGGAAATATTAAAGTAAATATTTTCATTATATATATATATATATATATATTGTAACGATCCGGAGAATAGAGCTTAACGTGATCTGCACTACACGGCGCCATCTAGGCATTTGAACCTAGAAAAATTTATAAAGTAGGCAGTACGTAAGTCAAAAAAAAATTTTTTTTTTTTTTAAATTTTCATTCCAGTCATTAGCCCAAATCACTAGCTCAGAGAGTAGCAGAGATTTAATAATATAATATCTTATCTAATTATAGTTCAATATTAAAAAATAAATAAAATAAGCCACTGCCAGTAATTAACATACAAAAATTTATTTACGCATATATATATATATATATATATATATATATATATATATATATATAAGATTTAACATTATTATTTTAATATGTTTATTTTAACATTTAACATTATTTTTATTTTTATTTTAGATTTTTAATTTACATTTTAAATTTTATACTATTATTAGTTCACACAGATTTGTTTAAAAATGTTGAGTATAGATCGGTTACATAGATTCCATGGTCAAAAACATTTCAAAATAAACGTAAACGATCAAAATACAAAATCATTGATACCGTTAATTGCAGAGGGAAATTTATAAGTAACCCAATAGCATTCACCATAAGATGCTTGCATTAATACCAATAACTTAAAAGACATCCGAATAAATACATTTTGAATACTCACCATAAGGTATCAGTATTTACCGAATGTCTATATATATTTTGATCAAATATGAAAACCAAAAACATAATCAACCGGTAACGAACCCATGCAAGTGTCTATACCCAACTTAAATTTAATGCATCTTTGTTTAGAGTGTCAAGTATGAATCGACTACATAGATTTGCATTTGAAAAGAAAATATTCAATCCTTGTTTAACCTTAGGCCAAAGGTTCACAGTCAAACCAAACTTCAATCCATCTGATATATCGATGTGTTCAATGTAATACGAATATGGCAGCACAATTAGGTTAAGAGAAGAAACTGCTTCTCATCAGATAGGAATATTACATCTATCTGACAATAAGAGATATAAAAAAAAACTCCATAGGAAGGAACAGCATTCTACGTCTTATAATCCCTTCCATAGGCAAAACGGAAGTATGCGGCATTTAAAAGCGATTCTGCCCATAGCGAATCTCGTACTACATCTACTAATTACATCAATATATCCAATCCATTGACCTAATTCAACTACAAAACGAATAACCTAAGATTACCCTCCCCTAATAGAACTTTACAAATCTATATAGCCATTCATGCCCGACTTAAGTTTAATATTTATATAACTAGTTTAATGACAAACAGAAATCATAATAAAACTTAAAGAACAAATAAATAAATAAATGGAAATGATTTTACAAAAGAAATACATTAAATAAAATTATAATTAATTAATAAATAACATTGGTCAGATAGGATTCTATTTCTTAATTATTTTAAATACGGAAGGTTTTTAATTTAATGTTCATTAATTATAAAGTTCTTACAGTTTAAAATAGTTCATCTTTATCTGTTGCTTGTCATTTGAACAAGAATTCTCATGCCATCCTAAAAACATTGGTTGAGTTAGCCGTTGTTTTTTTTTATTTATTTTATCTGGAGGTCTTTTAGTTTAGTTGGTCCTTAATGTAGAAAAAAAAAACAATGTCATTTCTTCCTTTTTTTAACAAAACTGAAGGGATTGAAGATTGCATCTTTTCAATCCCTTCTCCTTCAACTCCACACTAACACATATAGTCACATCGTAATAACTAATTAACTCTTTTATTTTCAAACCTTTCCTTTTATAATAATTTTGTGGATTGACTCAACATTATATCATCGATGATGGTGGTCTTTTCACTGAGGTCCGATTCCATAGGGATTTATTTTTATTTGCTAAAAGTTTCTATTGTTTTCCTATCTGACCATTGTTTATACATTTAAATGCCCAAGGGCTTATTCACTTGGACTAATTAAAATAATCATTTCCATAACATTAATTAACCTGTTTTCCAAATCCAAACATATATTTAAAGATAAATTTAAAGATATAATTTTATCTCCAAATCTTTTTAAAATTTAGTTTTAAAATACTTTTTCTTTAATAAAGTTTTATTTTAATAATTTTTCTCCTCTGTGCGATTTATATAATTAAATGATTTTATGGTTGCGTGGGCAAGAAGAAATTGTGGAACACAAAGATTATGAAATTTAAATCTTGATTTAAGCGAGCTGAGGAAAGCTTGAAAAAAACTGAAAGGGTTTTTATAATTTAATATATCATTGGCCTATTGAGATGAAGAAATTAAAAGTTAGAAAATTTTTAATCATATCATTATTGAAAAAGTTCACAAGTTTAATATTAATTGATTTATACAGAATCAAAACAAGGAAAGGAAGGTGCCCATCAAAACAAAGAAAACAAAAAAAATAAAAAACAAACAACCAAAAGAGGAGAGTTATAAAACACAAAAAAAAAAAAAAAAAAAAAAAAAAAAAAAAAGGCAACCTTCAACCCAAAATCTAAACAAGACAATTATAAATCAAACAAAAGCACCAGTCAATATCCTACTGAACCAATAAAAAATATGTGAGTAGAAGAAAAAAAAAAACACGGTAGAAAACAAAAACAAACACTCAAGAAAAAAAGAGGGAGATAAAATCACGGAGAAAACCGAGAAAAAAACAAAACAAAACGAAAGGACAGGAAAAAAAAAAAGAAACAACAAAAAAATCCAAGCCCCTCAACCGATATCAGAAGGACTTAGAAATGTGGGTTCTTGAGTAAAATATTACAATATCAGGCACAATGTATCTATCGCAAAAAAAAAAAAAAATAGGCAGGGAAAAGGAAACAAAAAATCCAAAAGAGGACCAGCAGTCCCGATTCTTGAAAAAATACACTAAAAAAAAAAAAACCAACAGAAAAAAAAACAAAAAGGGGGGGTAAACAAAAATAAGTTCAAATAATGAATTAGAAGGATCAAAATTGGATGAAGATTTTGACTCCTATGGTCGTGGAAGGTAGAAAAAGAAGGGAAAGAAACGAGAAATATATTCTATCCATTTTGATTAGAAAAAAAGATAGCCCAACAGAAAAATTAAAAAGGAAAAAAAATGAAAATGTCAAAAGTTATATCCACATCTCTCATAAAATTCAATTTTCTATCCATGCAAGTATTTATTATCAGTAATCCAGAATATAATACAGAATATTATTCATTAAAAGAGAAAATTATAAAAAACTTTGATAATATGAAAATTAGATAAGATAAAAAAAATAGAAATATAATGGATTGAAAGTAAATATCAATCAATATTATATTTATCAGAATAAAAAGGAAATATAAATGATAGCTTAGCTTTCTTTATTTTACAAACTTTTTCTTTAAAAAAACAAATTTCATTTAATAAAACTTCGAATAAAACTGATTCAAATTCAAATTGTAGAATAAAAATATTTAAAACATACAAATTCTTGTGTTAATTTTAAACTAAATGGGATGAATTTCAAAAATGTAATATTGGAAAGTAGGTGATTTGATTCTGGCGACGACTTGAAAAGTCTTAAATTTAGTGATCCATCTTAATTAGATACACTAAGTTATTTTATGTTTATAACAAATTTTGTGGTAATTTATTCACTTATTAATGGTTTCAAAATAAGCTCAACAAATTTACACTATTTGCCTTTACCATTTCTGTTCTTCTTCCACCAAAAACAAACTAACAGGATATTCCCCTAGAAATTGCTCTTTTCTTTTATTACATTGAGACGCATACGTAATTGCTGTATTTATTTAATAATTTATTTTAATTGAACAAATGGTTTTATTTTAATTCAATAGAAATAATAATTTAAGATTACTTTAAATAAATAAAAACAAAATATTATTTTTAATAATATTTTACCAAATTTTTATGTGTTGTCAAATTTTTTTAAAAGTTAAACGTTTTGATATAAGTTAGTATATGGAATGAAGCAAACTTAAATTTATATTAAAATAATATAAGAAATAATCTTTTCAAATGTGAATCAAGCCAACCAAATCACCAAAAGAAGAAAGAGAAATTTTTATACTAGTAACATCAATTAATATATTTTATACTAAAATATATGGTTACAATATATACGAGTTTAAGGTAGAATTTATTTTCAATTTTTCTGTCTTAAAAAAAAAAATTTAAATGCAAACTTTTTATTTTAATGTTTAGTAATAAAAAAAAATAATGTGCTCATTACAATATATATATATATATATATATATATATATATATGTGTGTGTGTGTGTGTGTGTGTGTGTAAATAAATCCACTTTTCTCTAATATAGAGTTAGTTTTTGCAAATATAAAATGAACCCATTTACATATATATATATATTTCTCATTTTTTATAAGAATAGCCAATCTGATAAATGATTTTAATAAGAATACATATTCAAACACATATAAATGTAAACAAAGCCTCACTCAATTTTATCAATAATTTAACTTCTCAAAATCAAATAATCATGTCTGTAAATAATCAAATATCTAATATGTAAATACTAATAATACATATGACTATGTATTAATAAATTAACCATATGGTATTTTATCAGTTCTACTTATAACAATTGCTGTTATTTATAATATTGCTATTTAAATTAATGCAGATATTTATATCAGTGATATTTATATTAATGCACTGTTATTTATATTAGTGCTATTGATATCATTAAATTAATATTTACTTACAAGATCCCAAATCCATGAAGTCAAATTATTATCCATAATGGTAAGACTTTGTTATTATTTATATGTATTCAGATATTCTTTCTTGTTATGATTATTTTTCAGCTTGGCTTTAAAGTGATTAAGAAAATGAATTCAATTATATTTGGAAAAAAATAAAATAATTCTGACTATAGAGAGTAGGAAATTGTCAATTGTAAACGATATTATCTATTCAGTAATTACTTATTAACAGTAAAGTATTAATTAATATTTATATATGTCAATATATTAATAAATTAACTCATAAACATGTAATTCACCCTAATTATTAAACTCTAACAAATTTATCACTTATACGTCTTATAATTTTTATTTAAATTATAAATTATAAATGCTAAATTGCAAATAAACATTAAATCCTTACTGAAATTTTCAAGAGATTGATTAATTTTGCGATTGTAAATTTGATGAAACCAAATTCTGAAAAAATATGAATAGAAATACACATCCATTTACTAACTTCTATTATGTATAATGCATTATCTTACATTCTTCTAACTATATTAACAAAACATTCAGGCAAAAACAAATTTTAATCAATCACTATCCATTCTGCATCATTTCTTTTTGCTGTTGACTTGACAATACATTTTAACAAACTTTGAAGTTAAAGCTTTTTTTTTTGTTTTGTTTAAAAAAATTGTGGAAAAACAACAACAACAATGTATACATTAAAATAGACATATAAATACTTTATTAAATGAATATGTACATAATGTAATAATTGTTGATGAGTATTGTTGATGAGATTATTTAACAATTCATTCATGAGTATAGCATCACAAACCCATAAATGCTAATGAGACAAAGAACATATTTAAAAAGTTGAATTTTGTGATGATTATATGAACCAATCTATAAAGAAAATGCATATCCATATATATATATATATATATATATATATGCATATTTCTTATATATATAAATATAAAGTATATATATATATATATATATATACTACTTTATATTTACTTGGCATCATATGGCACTGACTTTATTTTGAAAAACGTCAATATTAAGTGTAATTATAATTTACTCTATGTCATCATTAGCCAAATCTTTTCAGTAGAAATAATTGGTATTGCTTTTATTTACATAATTTAATATAATATCATGGTAAGAAATTTCTATTATGCTATCACGATTTCAAAATATTGCAAACTATCTTTACATACGATTAATCCATATATATATATATATATATCATCAAATTCTAAATAAAGAAAACTATTAGAATTTATTTACATAATGTTAAATATAATTCATGTTTTATAGTTGAACAAATGCAATTTCAAAGTTAATGCAATAATGAATGCTTAATTTATTTGAGTCAAAATAAAATATTAAGCAAGTAGTATTGAATAATAATAAACTTTATTATAATTATAAAGAAGAAATTCACCATCCATAATCCAATTTTAAAAGAGTATGTTGTTGCTTAATAATAATAATAAAATAACACCAAGACAAAAAAGAACAGAAAATTTTGCTTCAGATGGATTTTTTTTGCATGATGTTCTTTAATACTTTATGTATTTAAGATCTAAGCCATAATGATTGCTGAATAGAAATTACAAAGGAGAAGGTGTGAGCCCTGCTCAATTAGTATTGTAAGAATAAATGAAGTGGATAACATAAGTAAAAAAATAATCATTTTATAACATGGATAATACGATGGAGAACAGTATAAAGCAGTTGAATGTTTGGATGTCAATATGAACAATAATGTCTAATATGAGAGAATATATGGATAGTATCAAGGAATAATGCCTATGGAGACATGCATTATTCTCATGAGAATGTTATGCAAAACTTTATTGATAAATGGAACTGTAATTAGAGAATGTTAAAAATGTTGACTGTAGTAATAGATGCTATTGTAAATAAATGATTTTTGAGAATTCTTCAGTAAATTAACTTTTACCATATTTTCAATGTTCTGAAAACAATAATAATATTAATAGATATCTATTCAAGTTTTTTTATTTCAAAATTTAAAATAATAATATACTTTATTATATTTTTTAATATTAATTTAATAAATGGATGAAATAAGTAAGACTTGAATTGATCAGCATTAACATTTGTAGTTTAGGAATTTAAAATTAAAAGACTAATTAACATTAAAATTTTTATTTTGAATATAAGTAAGCAATTGTGATGAAATATTTACTTGATCTAAATATATAACAAAATAAGATATTTTTTATTATTATGTAAAAGATTGTATGTACTAATCTTTGTTGTAATTGTTAAATGTATATGTTTGAATAGAATTTGAAGAGTAGTTCACAAGTTAGTTTTTGCAATATATCTAGAGTAGATTATAGTGATACATTGAATTATATAAAATTTATAATTGTTAAACTTAATTTGTGTTACTCTCTTAGTACATGTATACATTATTATTAATCAATGTATCATTTGATTTACCTATTCTACAAATAACATTATTTATGAGGTATTGAGTTACATATTCCAAACTACCTATTCGTCAGATAATCAATTATTTATATACTGAATTATCTACCTACCAAATAAAATACTTATAAATTTGGAATCTCATTGGCACCTTATAAATACATGAGTCTATAATGATCTATATTATTATTACTATAAATTCATTTAGGCAAGATTAATAACTGAAACACAGGCTTGTTATATACCTGTGGCTATATATATGTAATATAGGGTATATGAGCACAGACCTTCACACCACCCACCTCCACTCTATCTAATAACACTGATACACCTAAACACATATATTCTGAAAAGATAAATAATCACCAATATGTGTATTTCATGCTAAACCAGCAATCATCAGTTGGTCCAGACTATCATCTTTACACACATATATAGTATAAGTGCTCAGATATATATTAAGATAGACTATCCTCATAGTTTAATGGACAGGTTTCAATCCTCTCCACACTCCAACGTTCCAACCATCCTTCCAATTGAAAATCTAATGATGGAATGCTCTCAGCCTCAGGGTGGCCTTTGAGCATTCCATCATCAGATTTTCAATTGGATGGATAGTTGAAGAGTTGGAGTGTGGAGTGGATTGAAGCCTGTCCATTAAACTATGAGGATAGTCTATCTTAATATATATCTGAGCACTTATACTATATATGTGTGTAAAGATGATAGTCTGGACCAACTGATGATTGCTGGTTTAGCATGAAATATGTATATTTGTGATTATTTATCTTTTCAGAATATATGTGTTTAGGTGTATCAGTGTTATTAGATAGAGTGGAGAGAGGTGGGTGGTGTGAAAGTCTGTGCTCATATACCCTATATTAGGCAAGATTATAGTTATAGTAGTATGACCTGATTTTAAATTTAAAATAGTCATATAAGTTAAACTATAAATTAAGTTATTACATATAATTGCTTTGATCTCCTTGTATTAAATTAGTATATGTGGTGTTTTGGTTAACAACATGTTAGTTAATTTTGTATAATGATTTATGATGATAATATTTCTTGTTATAACTGAACAACAAATCAGATCTCTAAGATCATGCTTTTTATGCTATACATACTAATTACACATTGTTTTTATTTTTTCTGTTGTTGCCCAAATTTTAATAAGAAATATAATATTCTGTTACATTTTGACAATCCTTGTGCCAGCATTTTTTTTACAATACATAAATAAATAAGAAGTGAAAATATTGGTCATACAATAAATTCAAAAAGAGAAGCATCATTTCAAATACTTCCATTGCAGAAATTATATTAGATAAAATACATAATTTTCAAGCTTGTAAAAACAGGATTATGATAACTATTAAGCAAAAACTTATTGAATTTTGTTGTTTCATTGTTGGCAGATTAAGAACCTAACTTTTCAAATATTATTTACTAAACACACAAAAATTAAAATCATTCTATAAATAATCCTTTTATTTGTTAAAAATTAGCTAATCATCAATATTACTAAAAAAAAATTAATCTAGATTGATGAAGTTTTTTATTTTTACCTTGTTCAAATCAAAGCACCACAAAATTACTCTTCTGTTCTCTGAAACTACTCATAAGTTAGAGCTATTCCATATCCTTGTTTAATGTTTGTTTTTATTTTAAATATATTTGATGGTTCATCAAAACTAATAACGTTTATTTTATTATTTTTCTATGCAAGCTGTGTAATGTGAATATATTTTAATAACTGCAACTGCTTCAATTAACTGATTAAATGCTTTGACTAAATCATTAAAAGTAATAAATAATTTTTATCTATGATACAAGTTATATTTTAAATTTAAGAAAAATAGTATTTACAGCAAATTTTCTCATTCTTTAAAACTACATTAAATATCTGTTAACCATTGAATTTGGAATTGAAAAATATAATCAACATAATCGTTGAAAACATTTTCTATAATGGAATGGATTACACAGTCTTTATTTTTTATTATTAATTAAAATAATAGAAGCACTTTTAAGATTAGGTGATACAACAAGTATATTTTCTATATTGAGCTTAAAATGAATTTTAATCTCTTCTAATTATATTAAGGATAATAATAATTATACTCAAGCATTGTATGAATTCTTTAAGTTACATATATTTAAATACTTAACAATTCTGTAATCAAATGATCATGTGACATATAGCACAGATATCATTTATATTAGACAAAATATTATTTATTGTTAGTATATCTTCTTTAATTTTTGAGCTTGTAAAATATGCTGGAAAATTAAGACAATTTTTTTTCAAACCTTAGTGTATCTATATTTTTCCAAAGAAGAAATATGTTAGCATTATTTTGTTGTCTATTAATAATGCAGGGTAGCATGAAGATTGAAATTTTTAACAATAAATATGTTCACCTGTCTACAATTTGTCCACCTAGCAGTCACATGGCTGCATGCCTTCCTAGAAGTATTAATTTCTCTATGATGACTTCTAGGATAGGTCTGCAATTAGTGATGCAAAGTGTCTGTGTGTATGTTAAATTACAGCTAATTTAAATCCCAATTAATGAGTTTTAGTAATTTATAACTATACTCACTTATAATCATGCCTTTACAATTAGGTTGAACAGGAAATAGATTTGACAGTGACGCTCATAAACTTTTGCAATGTAGGATATGCTAAACTCTTTATTCTTTTTATTTAAAATAAGCAGCAATTAATGAAAGACATTGCTTGTAGTTGTAAATGGGTACTATTAACTTTGAATATTTTACCACTTTCTGTCAACTACTGAATTTCTTGACACAATGACTTTTCCATCTGGTTGGAGAAATTTCTGTGTTGAAAATATATTAATACTTTGTTTTCTAAAATCATTTTATTTTTTTTCATTTCAGAATAATTTGTTTTATATAATGGATACTTTGTTAATTATAGAACATTACTTTAAATAGTAGTAATATCATCATTTACAACTAGATCTGTACGTATAGGTCTATCTCACTACGACTAGAACAATATTTACTGAAATCACTGAGAGATGTATGTGGAACTAAGAGAGAAAGTATAAAAAAATTATTAGTAAATTAGGAGGAATATAAATGTTAGAGGAGTAAATAATTAGCAATTTTTGTTAGAAGTTTAAGGTTTATTCTGAGAAAGAGAAATATGATATAAAGAAATTGAAACTGTTTTTTGTATTTAAACAGGATACACAATAAAGTAATGCATTAATGTTTATGAGTTGATTTGGTAATATTGAATATACATGAAGTTCTGAATAGAAACAGATAATTGAATATAATATATGGAATATTTTTAACTTTGTGCAATAATTTTCTTATAATATATTATCTTCTATATTTAAAATCTGTCAATCTTATGATAAGAAAAAGTATATTATAGAACATTATTATCACATCATAATTTATTAAAAATCAATATTGTCTATTTTAAAATTTTGATTATTAATTTAATAAATTAGGTTATTAAACTAACTAGAAATGTAATATTTTTATTCTATTGTTGTCAAACAAGATAATAATTATGATAAAAGCAACAACATGAAAACAATATTACAAGTATATCATCAGTGTAATAATAATAACATTTAATAATCATTCAGTATACTTTACTTTTTTACCATATATAACTATAATATACAAAATTATCAAATAAGTATATAAATAATTAGATAAGAAAAAAAATACATCCAACTTTTAAATATATATATATATTAATTTTAAATGATTTACAAAGAATAGAATTTGGATCTTAACAAAGAACTATATAATGGGTTATATAATGTCTACAAAATTTTATATATGTATATAATTGTAGAGAATTTGAAAGAAAACTTTCAAGCTATCAACTCTATCTCACACAACTGATACACATGACCACAAAACATGTGAAAAAGATAAATGATCTCCTATACATATTTCATGCTGAACCAGCACTCATTAATTGGTCCAGAACACACATACCCACACACATATATATATATATATATATATATATATATATATATATATATATATATATATATATATATATAATTCCTACTAATTATATTGAGTTCACTATAGACAATATACTTGTATTTAAACATTATATATAATTATAATATAAAATTGATAAACACTTGATAATAATTACATTACATCATCATCATTTTTATGGTTACACAAACTGTAAAAACAATAACAAACTCTTCATACAATATTACCATCCAGTATAAGTCCTAATAAACCTTTTTGCATTTATTGATAAATATGTCTTATATTGTACGGCACTACTATATTGGAAAGTTTGCTACTCTTTTAATATTTACATTAATAGATTGATAGATTATATATAAATATATATAATATATATATATATATATAATATATATATATATATATATATATATATATATATATATATATATATATATAAAGAGCATGTAATAGCTCTAAACAAGCTTATTTATTTTATTTTTTATGATAAATGCTACAAGAGAAAATACCTGAAACCTTTATCTATTATGGTTCCCATCCCCAGAACGGTTTCGAGCTATGGCTCTCACCAGTGAGGAGCTAGGACATTAGATTTAAAATATTAACTCAAGCCAAGCATTTATCTAATTCTTAAATATTAAGAAAAAGATCCAAATCTTCAGACACCTACATGTCTTCAAACTCAGCTCTTTAACCAAAGAAACTATATGAGCCTGAGCTAAATTCAGTGATCCCATATATTAGTTGGCTTAGCAATTTAATATAGCCACAGCCCTAATAGTACAGATATAATATTAGTAAAAATCAGTCATATGTCACATGACCTATATAGCTTATATTACCAATATGTAAGCTATATAGGTCATGTGACATATGACTGATTTTTCTCATATATATATATATGTTATTATCTTAGTAAAGGTAAACATTTTATTGATTTAATGCGTTGTTGTATTGTGATATTTAGTAATTTATTTAAATAGCAATTTATTCTAGAAAATTTTCTGAGAATGTCAAAACAATTTTCAGTTCTTGAAATTACTTATCCAGTGAAGCATTCATAATAACAATAAGCGTTATTGTCTGAATGTATTCCAAACATTTTAGTTAGTACATATGTTAACTCTTGCTAAATTGTAATATAAATATGTTTTATTCATATTATAGTGATTTATTAAACAGTACAAAATAAACAATGCTTTATAGTTGTTAAAACTATGAAACATATATATATATATATATATATATATATATATATATATATGACAGATGAAATTACATAATTATATATATATATATATATAATTATGTAATTTCATCTGTCATTGTAAAATTATTACTTGAAGCCTTTAGCTTTTTTGTTAGCTCTTCATTTTATAATTGCATTAATTTATCAAAGATATATTTATTGATTGATGGTATAATAGAATATCATCTGAAGCAAAAGAATGTTTTTAGTTATATAACTTTTTGTATCAATTTAAATACAGACTTTGTCATTCATGAATTTTTAAAAAACTCTACTAAAGTCTAATAAATGAAAATTAATTATGAGATATATTTGCAATTTTTTTTTCTTATTTTAAATATATATTTATGTGTATTTTAGATTTTCTTTCATTATTAATCATTCAAAAATCATCTTTTGAAATCTTGCAAGAAATTTCAAAAATATCAAACATATAATATTTACTCTCCATTTATTAGCAATCATATAAAAACAATGGGGAAATATCAATGGTGTACTTACTAATCTACAGAAAATTAATATGATATGATAAAGGTTGAATAATAATAAGATTATATAATCAAATATAACATTAATTTGTTGCACTTATAAATTTCAGTGGTAACTAAAGGCAAAGATTGAAATCATCTTCATTGTCAGCAATATTGCTTTTACACATAACTGCCAAACTCAAAACAAAATTGAACATTAATGTTATTAAACTTCAGTTTAAAATGATTGAAATTGGAAAATAATTTTTTGAGATTTAAAATTATTCAAGTTAGGTTGACTAAAATAAGAGCACAAAATTAATTATTTAACTTTTTTCCCTGTGTTAAAAATGAGAACTAAACCTATTTTGTTTATATCTCAAAGTTTCATTACATAATACAATATATTATTGGAAAAAAACTCAAATATATATATATAAAAAAAACAGTATTAGTACATAAATGGTTTTGATTCACCATATATACAATATAAATGTTTTCCAATTTATGAATTAACATTAGAAATAGCTCCATGAAAATTATGTAACATTTTTCAACAAATAGATACATTTTTCATGATCAAATTCAAATGTATCAGGTTGGTGCAATATTTTGTAAAAAGTCTGATTTTTATATATTTTTAAAAAATGTACAAATGCAAACTTCATTTTTTACAATATTTCATTCATTATCTTCAGAACTGATATATCCCATGAGTTCATGTTATAGCATTTAAAATAAATAGAAAAGTGTATGTGTTCTATATCATTGTAATAGCTCACTTTCATAGTTTAAAGACTTGCACACTAATTTTGAGTTCATTTATTTATTTTTTTAATAATAAATCATAGATTTATGCTTTATGCTTGTCAATTATAATAGTAATAATGTTGTGCTAATGAACATATAATGTAAAACTGTATAAATTAACAAATTAATTGTAGTCAATAAATTAAAATGGCTAAGCACTTTCAAGAAAGTATATTTCTCATAATCATAGCCTGTTATGACTCTCATTGGAATCATTATTTATGTACAATATGCAAACAGTATGCAAATGAGTCAATTAGTCCATCTTTTGTATATAGAAAACATGATTCTTTGCAATTAATGGTGAAGGAATCTTCCACTATGAGGTAAGCTTCCTTTACTTATGTTTAACATTGTGCCTCTCAGTACAAAACAATTTTGCAGAGGCAGGTTCGAACTTGTGTCTGGATAGTTTTTGATACTGTGCAAAACTGAAGTCCATTCTGAGTTAATATATGACTTATTATACATATACTTACACTGTGACAACCTAATAGCTACAGAGGCTCTGGTCTCACCATGGTATGAGGCTTTACAGCCATTGTGAGGGCATACAACTTTATATACAGCCTGTGGTGTCTGATCAGGAGTTAGGGTGTATTTAGTATTGTTAATAAGCCTGGTAGTTGAGAGAGGTGTGTGAAAGCTCAAATGAAACTCTATAGAGAAATTCCTATAAAATGTCCTGTGCAAAGAAGGCACATAAGGCAACAACAGTCAAGGCTTGTTATCTCTAACTCTGTGTATTCCTATATTATTAATAAAATATCTAATCTTACTATAAACTATACTGAACTTACACAACATCAAAAACTATCTGGACATGAGTACAAATCTGCCTCTTAAAAATGTGTTTGTACTGAGAGGCACAATGTTAAACATAAGGTAAAAGAAGCTTACCTCATAATGGAAGACTCCTTCATCATTAGTTGCAAAGAATCATGTTTTGCTATATCCAAAAGATGGGCTAATTTACTCATTTGCATAAAGTTTGCATATTGTACATATATAATGATTCCAATGTGAGAGTCATAACAGGCTATAATTATGAGAAATACACTTTATTAAAAGCGCTTAAACATTTTAATTTATTGACTACAATTAATTTGTTAATTTATACAGCTTTATGTTATACGTGTGTTATCAAAACTTTATTATTATTATTATTATTTATTTATTGCTTATGCATATAGCTTATAGTGTTTAAAGATTGCAAAACCCTCTACAATAACAAATCAGTAATAACAAAGTACAACAATCAACAATGAACTAGTTGTGTGCTTGGGCTGGTCGTTTTAGAAATAATTACCACAAATGTAAAAGGATTTAGAAAATATAAAAAAAAACTAATGGATTGCTCATTTAAGATGCAGAAATAGATATAAATAATATAGGCAAAGTAAAAATTAATGGTAATAATAAAAGATAATATATGTGTGTGTTTGTGTGGAAGTGTATAATGTGTGAAATATGCTTTATGTAGACGCTTGACATAAAAGAACTGATGTGATTAATCAAAGGGCCTTTAATAAAAATCATTTCGTAGATGAAAAAATGTTATTTATATATATATATATATATATATATATATATATATATATATATATATATATATATATATATATATATATATTAAATAGCTGCTCATTAACTAAAAATTGTTTAAAAAGAATGAATATTTTATGAATTGAACTTGACATTTATTAATAAAAGGTTAATGCTATTAAAAATATTTTATGTATTGTTAGCATAATTACATATCGTCATTATAATCCATGGTTGGATTCAATTAAAATGACAGGTTTGTCATTGTGAATCTTTGTCTAATGATATAGAAAAAATATTATAAAAAACTTGAATGCATTATGGTAAAACAATGTCATAATATAGATAATGTTAAAGTTATGAGTAATAATGTTAAAATTCAATATATTTTATTTTCATCTTGTTGATCAGATTTTATATTATCTTACAAGTTTTAAATAACAGAAGTCTTAAATAATAAGAGAATTTGATTTTGTTCTTTAGATTCAACTGCTGTTTCTACAATGTTTAGCATTTATTAAATCCTAACAACAGTAATTTTTATGTTCAAGACAGTCATGCCAATGAGGTATGAAAGTCTCATGAGTTGTGGACAAGAGTAAAGTTGTTCTTCCCTTCAATACAATGATTCTGACAATAAGTAAATGTTTAATTATTTGATTTAAAAAAAGCATATCGTAAGTTCTTTTTACCAAATAATAAAATCAATTTTGGAGTTTCACAATCATTTTAAAATTTTGAAGCTATAAATTAAATAATGGACAAGAAAACTTAAAAATACTTGGATTAAAATTACAAAATAAATAATCATTTTCTGATTATTGTCACTTAAAATCATTTTCTAAACAATTGAATGAAACACAAGAACTTAAATATGTCATTCCTATTAAAGCAATGGCTGTCATGATATTTTAAATATATCCGAATATTTTGATCATACTTTTGAATAATGAAACATAATTTTATCATATTGCACATAATAATACATAAATATGATTTAAATCACATTTTTAAGAGAAATGATTATCTTGATAAGAATAAAATATTTATTTGTAATTTTAAAAATGGAAAGGTTTTGAACCTTTTTGAGATATCTGGACAGTTTTTTTCCAATACAGCAATGACATTTACTTACAAAACTAGTGGGGATTTTAAAGAAATATTTATTATTATAATATTACAAAATTAGTTCTTAAAAATATTTCTATTACTACAATCTATAACATTAAAACCAACAAAACTTAATTGCTACAATTATCATAAAATGTTGGCTTATTTATTAAAGGAACAGTGAATTCATGGATGGCATTGAGTAGATTATTTTTTGTTATATAGCAGGGATTGACAAACTGTGATTCATAAGCCAAAATGTGGCTACTTGACTCTAATCTCAGAGCTCTTTATGTTGATAAACATAAACACATTTTTTTTTATTTCCTCTGACAATTTGTAAATAAGAATATAGACGACTCTAGGAAAGAAAAAATGCACATTATAATGTTGTTTCTTGAATTCAGCCTTATTATATAATAATAATTATTGTATTTGATGAATATTTAAATATTAGATATTTGTGATAAAAGTAAAATGTCAAAGTAATTTTTTGTTTTTATTTATTTATTTTTAGGATAATTTTTATTTTTATTGGATGTATATAATGATTCTATTATATTCTATTACAAAAATAAATGTTCAAATATATCCACAGCCATTCAGAAATTCGAATTTTTTCGGGATATATTTTTCAACTCTTTCATAGCACCTATTTCACGGGGCGGAGGATGGGGGGGGGGCAGAAGAACATACTTCTGTTCTTGGGGCTTTTTATTGGAGGAAGGAAGAGATATTTAACAAAATGGCTCTTCCTCTTAAAAAAGTTTGTCAATCCCTGTTTATAGAGAAATGGTAACCAGAAATTTAGTACTAATTTTTAAAAAATCCATATAAATAGAAATATTTATATTTATAACCAAGTTAGGAAAATACATATATAAAATATGAGAAAAAAATATATTTTATGTATTTTTTTTTCCAAATTTGTCAAGAAATTTAATGTAAAAATGTTTTTCATTTATATTCAAAAATGCATACTTATTTAATGTTTATTTATATATACAGCTTTTACAAAAGAAAGGGTCATTACTGATTGTGATAAATCTAGAAGAATATACAGGATATCTAAAACATAAGTCTTTCAATAACTCATTTAAAGATAAGAGCCTCCTCAACAATAAATCACAGGGAGTAATAAATTGGATGACTTTATTTTTCAGAGTTTCCAATTTCCAGGAGTTTATTATTTGAGTAATTTATCATTATTTTATCCTCTAGGTAAGAGTAGTTAAGCATCTTGTTACTGATCAATATTGGATTGTCAGCTTGTCTATCTATAGGCTGGATATGTGAAGTAAATCTTAAACTTCATTTTCATTATATTTGAAAATAATTTGCCTTTTACTTAATTTAAATTTTAATTCAAGTCATAACTCTAACGGAGACTGTATCTTAAGTAATATTATAATGTGTTACAATTTTAAATGACATACAAGTATATGTACAACACCTAAGTTATAGTGTATTTTTATGACATTAGTCTTTCAAATGACTATTAGACAGCATAACGGAGAATGTATCAAAAATGTAATATAGATTTGATGGCAAAGTTTATTAATTTAAACTGATCAAAAGTAAAATAAAAATTGCATGTTGTTTTGTTTGTTGATTTATGAAATACTAATGTATTTGTTATTAGTCAATTCAAAGTGTGATTTGCATAATATTTTAATATTTTTAATCTAACTCATAAAGAATTTCATCTAGTAATCACTGCTTTAACAATTATCAGATGTTTAATCAGAGAATAAAGAAATAAAACATTTTAATAACTTTTTTAATGGTTATCAATTGGAAAAGACATCCCACTCTGTGTATTTTGGTGTATAGATAAATGGATGTAAATAGTGAGTTGCAACACAAATTATAAAGTGCTTTTGCATTTAATATATTAAAGAGAGGTTATTCCATATAATACTACTTCAACTGAAATTGTTATATATGGAGTTTTTTTAATATTCTGCTAAATGTAAGAAGGCAATGCTAATGGTATAATATAGAATTAATGAATATGTTTTATTTAGATATATTAATAATCACAAAATACAATAACAAATCTATAAATTTAATTGGTAGCATCATAAGCTTGCTAGTTTGAATGATGTTAAGCATAATAATACATATTCATTAGATTAGTCATGTAAAATATGATTAAAAGCTAAAGCTTTCTCTGGTATATGCTATGTAATTATTGTAAGTATGGTGTCCATAAAGCAGAACAGTAGCAATTTCCAGTGTAAAAATTAATTCATACCACTGTAAAAAAATTACATTAATTATTTTCAGTGAGAGAAAATTTCTGAGCATGAACACAATAGTAGCTACATTTAGGGAAAATGTTAAAGTATTTAAAAAAAGAGACCTCTGCAAAATGTTTAAAAGATATTAAAAGTATGTGCATAAGATCCCTGTCTAGTGCCTACACATTCAATATACCAAGCTAGTTTTTAGATTATGGCTTTCCTCAGTGAGAAGCCTTTTATTTGAGAACACTACATTTAGAATACATATACTAAAAGATTAATATATAAATAAAACATATTTCATTTAGATGTGTCTTATTATACTAACATAGTATAATAAACCAAACTCTTAAATAAATGTCAGTGATTGATTTTGATTTATTACATTTTTGAATATGAACATGTTTAATGTCCTCAAATTGGTCAGTACAGTCATTGTAAAATTCAACTTAAATATTTTAACTTTTTTACCTATCTTTCTTTTTATTTTTATTTTTGAGTTAATATAACCATACTCATTTTTGATTGATAGCAATCATAAAATCCAGTATAAAATTACAAACAACTGTTTCAGTAAAAATTAAAAGGTATTATCATATATTAAATAAACAGACTTACAGAGCAATGTGTAATGTAGTTGGATATATTTTTGTTCACAGATTATTGTCAAATTTAATTTTAATTTTGATACCCTTTTACTTAGCTTGTACTTGATTTTTACATGACAATTTTATTTATAAAGATACACCTTTAAATTTAACTAAAACTTATAGTCATGATTTCAGAATATTGTACTTTTAATTTAATATATTTTCTTAAGATAAGTAAACATAGTCTATAATGATTTTGCAATGCTTATTTTAGTTTAATATAATACAGATAGAAAAATCTATAGGTATTTTTTTTAATTTTAAATAATAGTAAAAAAAATTATCTTATACCAATTATGCCTGAAGAATATTCATTGTAGTAATGTAACTGAAGAGATGAATCAAGAAATTAATTCTTAACTTATATTGTGCTTTTTCATATTCATTTTCTTTATTGTTTTTTTTCTTCTTGTCCATTATTCATCCTGGTCATTTTCATTCAGAACAAAATCATAAATATATTTCTAATATTATCTTTAATTAGGCATAAAGACTGTTTCAGGAGCTTTCATTTTCTTTAAAAAATCAAACATAAACTACATTAGAAGTTATACTAAAGTCGCTTCTGCTATTTCAATAAAATATTACATCATCTGATACAGAGAATATAAATTACTTTATTTCTAAAAGAAACGTTTAATTTTATTTATAAGTATATGAAGTAATTTTGATTATTTAATATTACATTTAGAATAAAAACTTATCTGCAATTCTTTTGCTAAAGATTTTAAATTACACTTTTTAAATCTCGCAACAAACTTTGGCATTCCAGTTCAAGTTGAAAAAAAAGTCATATTTGAATGTATTGTTAAGTTCAGTATGAAACTTATTGAAAGTGTTTTTAATTGTTTTTTGTCTGCTTATACTGTTTGGTCAAAAATCTGCATTACAGTATTCTTGAATTAATTACTAAGTGATAGAATAATTAGTGAGTTTTTATAATGTAATATGTGTATATTATGTGAAATAGGATAATTCAATATTATCTACCAGTAATCAGAAAAAAAAAAATTAAAGTTCTCTTTGAGATATAACTTTCCAATATATTTGTTATTTATAATCTATTTTTCTATTTTGGATCACGTAACAAAAATAATTTATGATATACTGTATCATATAGATATATGAGCACAGACTTTCACAAGACCCACCACTCATCACTCTATCTCATATCACTGATACACTTGAACACATATATAATTGAAAAGATAAATAATCACCAATATAGTATTTCATGCTAAACCAGCAATATATATTACATATATTGATACAGATATATAATAAGCCTGTATTTCAGTTATACTGTATTATATTTTGTTCGTTTATTTTGAGATTTATAAGTCTATTAAAGAATATTCATTAACATCATTAAGATTGTAATTACAATTTTGTTGCTAATTAAAGCAAAAACGTTATGATTGCAAATGAACAATGATCTTGTTTGCAAATATATATATATATATATATATGCTAAAACGATTCTCATGAGCTACAAGTAACAAAACAAAGGGCTAACGAAATGCCGTATCTAAATGCTACATCTACAAATCAAAAACTGTAATTTATCAACAAAAATCTCTATTGATTAAATTTTGCACTGTATCTATCTGAAGATGAAATTTTTACTATTTTTAAAAAGTTACACATTTTAAAAATAATATCTCACATAAAGAAAGAAAGACTCTAAACAATGTAAAATTGAACAAATCCATTGTCATACTTCCAATTTCATGATCAAATTTCTGTAAAATAAAACCAAGATCATACTACTTATCTTGTAAAAATAATTTAAAGTCCCTTATTAACAAATCAATCAGAAGTTAAATAAAAAGCAAGATTATTTTATGTGAAAAGTCTTGTATTTGTCTTAAATTTTACTTCCAAAAATATACAAAGGAGATATATCCCATCATTCCATAGTCAGTGCTATAGGATCTGTCATTTAAGCTTTGACTAGGCAATTTTCTAATGTAATGTAATCTACCATATCAGCTATTAAGTTGTATATAAAAAATTGTTATAATTTGTTTCTCTATTAACAAATATAAAAGTCGATACAAATGATATTCTTGAGAGTTCCTATGTTGCTTCTGTATTTATAAATTGTTCAACTGACAAAGATTTAAATATTGCTTTTCATTGTTGAAATTTACCAGATTATTTTATCACCTTAGCTAAGCATTGCTTTCAAAGGCTTATTTTATGTACAATGGGCATCATTATAAGCAGGCTCTCCAATCTAGAAATATTTGCTGACTAAGCTTTTGGAATACATAGAAATCAATGTTTTTAAAACTCTTGTTTAGTCTGACAAATAGATAATACATTTGTTGTCTGGCAACATGGTAAAGGTAAACTACATGATTTTTACCACATTTAAATAATGTCCATCCTCATATTAACTTTACACTACAAACAGAAACTAATGGAAAGCTTCCCTTTATTGATATTCTCATCATCAAAAATCAATATTACCATTTATATTTTTCCATTTTAAGAAAAAATTATATGCATGGATAAATACCTGCAATTTTTATCTCTTCACCATCGAGCACAGATATTTTCTGTAGTTAAAACTTTTTTATTATAACCATTAACCTTTCGTATAAATTACATCTAGCACAAGTAAATCATGTAAGTAATATATTATTAGCTAATAGTTATAATGATGGAATTATAAAGATATCCTTAATTCTAATCTCAAAATAATCTTATGTTAACAAGAATCTCTAGTTTGTATTTCTTATAAAAGAGGAACTATCGAGAGTATTGGATATGTTCTAAAACACTAGAAAATAAAAACAATATATACCACTAACTAGACTATTATAACATTCTGTCCAAGTTTAATAACTCAATCTCTATTGAGACCCTTTATTTTAAGAGAGATTAACAAAATAATGTATTTAGGTGGCACTCATCATCATTAGTATTATATGCTATGAACATATAATAATATAATTTCCCAAATTCTACACAGATGTGGCACTTTCCATCAATGCAAGATCAGGAAGTTACTGAGTTCATTAAAAGGCTAGACTGTATCAACGAACATGATGTTACATGTAAACGTTTTCCATGGAAGAAGTTTTTAATACCATCAATCTGAGTTTTTTCTGATATTTTTCTTTTTTTTTCATTTATTATTATTCCACCCCCATATCTATATTTTTAAAATTTTATGTTCTTATTTTTATTAGTTGAATTTTTAATATTGTTATTATCAATTTTACTGTTACAATGTTTATTATAATAGAATTCATTACATTGATGGTTGTGTAATTGGCCAAAACATGGAGTACATTAGTTCTATGGATCATACTAGATGAATTTAGATAATATATATATATATATATATATATTATCTAAATTCATCTAGTATATCATGTATATATATATATATATATATATATACATGATGTAAAATGATTACTATCATGTATATATATATATACTATCTTATAATATAAGTAAACTCAACATTTCTTTGACTAAACCATATATTTTATTTGATCAAGATATAAGAAATACTGAATAAGGGTAAAATGTTATAAAACTTTTTATATTACCCATTAATGAAGCATATGTAAGATGTTTTACTTTTTTTTAGAAAACAAAATAAATTTATTTTTAATGAGATATAAAGGGTTTAGATTTAACACTTTAATAGCCTGAAATGTGACATTGCGGTTGTCACCTTTAGATTGCTCTAACTCAGCCAATTTTTTAGTTACATTGATGAAAATATACCTGTATTAAAGCTTAGAGCAAGGCCTATAAGATTCTGCCCTCTTTTGAATTATTTTACAAGTAAAAAACCAATACTAGGAGAGTTTTAAGTTGAACAAAAGAAGAAGGCCAGTTTTGATTGGTTGGATAATCTATTCCCAATCTATACCCAATTCTTATTGGCTGATGATTCCGTTAAATATTTTTTCACTGCTAAATTGAAAATATATGTTTTGGATTGTTTTTTTATTATGTTTCATACATATTATAAATAATTTTCATAAAATCTAATATTTCTAATAAAAATATAGTTATTTTACAAAAGTAGTAAGGTTTTATTTAAAAATTGTATACTTTACACGATTGTAAATTGAAAAAGAAACCAGCCGTAGCAGCAATTTTTGACATCTTGTCAAGAGGTTAGATTGCGCCAAGCTGTTTATTTGATTTTCAAACAAATGTTAATGATTTAGAATATTTTTCTGTCATTATAATGTATTTTGGTGTATTTTTTAATAATATGCTGAAAGTATAATTACTTTGAGAAAGATGTTAAGATTTTTCCTGAAAAATTATTAAAAAATTTGTAACATGAAATCTGGGAGGGATCTAAATGACATTTACAATGCTTCTAATTCGCTCATAATGTTTTCTTTGATTTTTCCACTTTTGAATATTTCTATAAAATACAAATAAAAATATATTTTTGAAATAACTTTCGTTTACTTTCCTAACATTACAAATAATTAATATACTTTTTGAAAACAAAACTAAAATTAATATACATTAAAAGATGAAAATATTTGTATCAAAAAGTTTGTCACTTGACCAATTAAAATTTTCAGAGTTTTACTTCGCTGGACCAATAACAAAAGTGATCCATGAAAGTGTTAAATTAGTTCTTATTCATAATAAAGAGATGGGGTCGGGAGATCATAAAAAAAGAAGTTATTTTATAATCTCAGAAGAATGATATGAATTATTAAATAAATATTAAATAATAATTTAAAAAATTAAATACTATTTTTAAGAATTCAGAAAAAGAATGTGTTATTTTAGAACTTAATACAGATTAAAATTAAAAATTTATCCATTATGATCAATACAGTTAATAATCAAACATGAATGTCAATTATTTAAAATATAAAAAAATATTTTATAAGCTAATTAAAAAGATATGAATTATTCTATTTATTAAAAAAAGTATCATTAACAGATTAAAAAGTGAGGGTGTTTACTAATAATAGAAATAAAAAATGTTGTTTTTTTTATATTAAATGTTCTTATTTAATGGACTAAAAAATAATAATTCATAGAATGAAGATAAAAAAAAAAATAATTGTTTCATCAACCACATTTGGGTATTTTAGACTTAACTTAAAATAAAAGGATGGGGGTCCATAAATTAATTAAACCACTTTTCTAATATAAAAAATAGGGATTGATTTAATTAATTTTTGGATCCCCCCCCACCCATGCTTTTATTTCAAATCAAATCTAAAAACCTCAATTGTGATTGAAAAAACATTTTTTTTTTGTTTTAGAGTACTAAATAAAAACATTTAATATAAAACAAATTTTATCTCTATTATTCTTAACTTTTAAAGTTTTGATATCAAAAATAAAATATAAACCTAACTTGTTGGATTGTCTCGATCCCCAGACAGGTTTCGACTTATGGGCCTCTTCAGTGAGGAGTTAGGACATTAGATTCAATCCAAGATAAAAATGATTTGAATGCCTTCTCTTGTAGTAGCATTTATCATAAAAAAAGTAAAATAAAAAAGCTTGTTTAGAGATCATTAGCATGCTCTTAATTTTACATATTTGTAAGTGCAAGCTATATATAAGTCATGTGACATCTGACTTTTTATCCCATATATATATATAATGAGCATTAATAGCTCTTAACAAGCTTTTCATATATAATTATTTCTGTTATAAGTTAATAAGTATACCATCTATGGATGTATCATATTTAGTATGTTTAAATAATAATTTTTGTGTATAATAAACCATCAAGTGACTAAAAATATGAAATATATCATTTTAAGTAAAAAATGTTTGACATTTGTTTGGAATTTTAAAGGAAAAAACTGCTTACTAAAACTATATTATAAATGAACACTTAATACATATAATTTTACTGTAAATCAATTTGACACTTATAGTTTATATAGAAAACTCGATAATTCTGCAATATATTAATATGTATACTTATGTATACACCATATTTACTATGCATACTTATAGTATATATATATATATATATATATATATATATATATATATATATATATATATATATATATATATATATATATATATATATATATATATATATATATATATATATATATATTATGATGAGGTTTACCAATAGCTCCTAACAAGCAGAGTTTACATAAATGCCGAAAGAGATAGAATTCAAAATTTCTATCATTGTCACCCACCTCCAGACCAGCTGGTTTTAAGCTAATTGGCTTACATCAGTGAAGAAGGGTTGGGAAACTCGAAACTAGATCTAAGTACCAACTCTAAAGTCACCACTTATGAAACACATTTTCATCAGTTTAAAAGTATGAATTTATCAGATATGTAATGTCTTCAAACCTAGCTTAACACACTAGATAGATATATGGGTCTGAAATTATTTCACTTTTATCATATAGTAAAAGCCTCTGCAATATATAGCATTGCAAAAATCTTCAATGGTTCATTTATGATAATCAAAATAAACAGAGCAAAACTCTCCATACAGTATTGCCACCTGTGCTAAACAGAGTAATCAATGGATGCCAGAAGGCTTGTGCATAAAATCCCTATCTAATGCCTACTCATCCAATATCCCCAGACTAGTTTCTGGCTTGTGGCCTTCATCAGTGAGGAGCTTTGGATCTGAGAGCACTGCATCTAGATCTTAGGATCTAATGCAACCCTCTAGCAACCACCTTTTATCTCTACTTAACTACAAAACTATGAGAATGAAATTGAAAACACAAAAAATATTTTCAATTTAAGCTCAATAGCTTATATAGTCATATGGGTCTGAACTCAGTTCAGCACCCATACATTTTGGTGTCTTTGGCTCTTTTACAACCATAGCCACCACTATCCTATTAGGCAGGATTGGTGTTAAACCATAAGCATCACATGATCACATTTCCTATACTAGCACATTAATTGTTGATAAACAGAGCAAAACTCTCCATTCAGTATTGCCACCTGTGTTAAACACAGTAATCAATGGATGCCAGAAGGCTTGTGCATAAAATCCCTATCTAATGCCTACTCATCCAATATCTCCAGACTAGTTTCTGGCTTGTGGCCTTCGTCAGTGAGGAGCTTTGCATCTGAGAGCACTGCATCTAGAAACTAGTCTGGGGATATTGGATGAGTAGGCATTAGATAGGGATTTTATGCACAAGACTTCTGGCATCCATTGATTACTCTGTTTAGCACAGGTGGCAATACTGTATGGAGAGTTTTGCTCTGTTTATCAACAATTAATGTGCTAGTATAGGAAATGTGATCATGCGATGCTTAATGGTTTAACACCAATCCTGCCTAATAGGATAGTGGTGGCTATGGTTGTAAAAGAGCCAAAGATACCAAAATGTATGGGTGCTGAACTGAGTTCAGACCCATATGACTATATAAGCTATTGAGCTTAAATTGAAAATATTTTTTTGTGTTTTCAATTTCATTCTCATAGTTTTGTAGTTAAGTAGAGATAAAAGGTGGTTGCTAGAGGGTTGCATTAGATCCTAAGATCTAGAAGCAGTGCTCTCAGATCCAAAGCTCTTCACTGACGAAGGCCACAAGCCAGAAACTAGTCTGGGGATATTGGATGAGTCAGCATTAAATAGGGATTTTATGCACAAGCCTTCTGGCATCCATTGATTACTCTGTTTAGCACAGGTGGCAATACTGTATGGAGAGTTTTGCTCTGTTTATCAATAATTAATGTGCTAGTATAGGAAATGTGATCATGTGATAATCAAAATAAGTTATAAATTTTGTAACCTGCCATAAACTTGCATTTTACGATCACTAGAAGGATCTTTATCCATAGCTCCTAACAAGCTTTGTTTACATAAATGCCAAAAGAGATAGAATTCAAAATCTCCATTGTTGGCACCCACCTCCAGACCAGCTGGTTATGAGCTTATTTGTGCACATCAGTGAAGGGTTGGGAGACTAAAAACTAGATATAAATACCAACTCTAAGTCATCACTTATCAAACACATTTCTATCAGAAGAAATTAAATCATCCTATATTCAAAGTTAGCGAGAAAGAGGAAAAAACAGTGATGAAAATGTTATAAAAGACCCTGAAATGTTAAAAGTAAAGGAAAACACTAAAATAAACTCCAAATGGACTACAGAACATAAAAATGAAGGGAAAAACTTGGAAAATGATAATAATAAGAAATCTAAAATTTATGCAATAGCAACAATCAGCAACCAAGAAAAGAAACTTTTTATTCCAAAAACCTAAGTTATGCAAATGTTTTAAAGTCTAATGAAAATAGAAATATAGCAAAAATAATATTACACAAGAAGCTTACAATGATATAATGGACTTAATGGAGGAAAGAGATGAGGACCTCATGGTTTCACAAAAAAAAGTGGAAGCATATAACAAAATGGAGAAAATATTATTGATCTGGAGATCTTTAACAGAATAAATGATTAATTTAATGCATCCCCAGTTCAATTATACATATCTTTCCAGAATTATCACAATGAAAAAACATTTATTTTGGCATTGACAAATAATCAATGTTAGTTATTCAATTTCCCAATAGAAGAATTTAAGAGATGCTGAAGACTAAGAAACTATGGAGTATGGTGTATAACCTTCTTAATCATCCAAACAGTAGATACCTAATAATCAAATTTCATAGCTGCTTGCAAGAAGAGATTTTTAGGAAAAATATACTATAGTTAAATGAAAAAATCTTATTGGCAGGAATAGTAAAAAAAGTGGTATATTTACTTTAAAGAATACTAAACAATTTTGGCAATGTTTTGAACTTCAGTTATCTCTAGAAAAAAAAGAGCAGAAATGCTGGTACTTACAAACCTGTCAATGTTTAATTTTGCACTAAAGAAAGATACATCCCTGCTGAACATTCCCATGGTACATGCATCACAGTGTTTGATTGTTTTGTTTTGTAAAAAAAGAATGAATTTGGTCAGAGATTATCTTGCCAGAATTTGCTATGAATGTAAAGGGAGAAAAAAAATAATCAAGGTAATACTCAGGACATGAAAGCAGACAACTCACTTAGACTAATAGAAGTAAAAAGAGTGGAAAAAGAAACAAACAAGGGGTTGACTAACATAAAAATTGAATTAAAAACTGGAGAAGAAATGCAAAATGATCAAACTGTAGAACAAGATACAAAAGTTAGAATGGTGGAAATTAAGGAGCCCATAACCAATGTGCAAGGCATGTGTACCATGATAACAAAATCTACCAAAAGGAAACCTAAGAAAAAAAGTCAAAACCAACGTAGGGAAACAAGATGGCTGGGCTTCAGATGAAAGTCAAGAGGACAATCACCTTGGTTCATCTGGTTCTGAAATCTCATGTGAAATGAAGAAGAAAAGGGAAGACAATGGAAGGAGTAAAACCAAAAAGCTGAGCACCACCAACAATAACCAAGATGACCAAATACAAACACTTTTCTACTATGTAAGAGAATGCTCACTAAGATCGACCCCATAAGGCAAATTTGCAAAAGGGAAGAAGAGATTATAGGACACATACTTTATATATGTCAAGGACTGAATATCCATAGAAATGTAATAAATGCTTATATGATAACAAATAAACACATCATCATATCTCTTAAGGACTTCATTAAAAAGGGATATAACAACATATAAGAAACTCAACATTCATGGTCTTCTACATTAGAAAAATTAAATGTAAACTAATTCTTGGACAATCACAAAATAATACTAAACAACTACTAATAAAAATGATTAAGGAAATAATAAAGAGGGACAAATAAATAGTGCCAACAAAAATATTTAAGGCCACATAGAAATTGTTTGATTTACCAGATGCCAGTTAACCTATTTTGGAATGTTATCTTGGATTGGCTAAAGATATAGACATAAAAACTAATAATATAGATATCAGATCTTACATTGTAAATATTTATAACCACTGAGTAAAATGTAAAACCTTAGATTAATAAAAGTAATATTTTAATAAAATAATACAAACTATATAAAAAATTATTTTCAATACTAGTTAATTAACTATACTTAAATTCCCAGTTGGTATTGATAATGTTTATAGTAATGTGCATGGTATCTCTTTATATTATATGCATGTATGTAATTGTCATATCAGATCACTGTAGTGATGTACTATTGGATTTTTTTGATTCATTAAATTATTATTGATTTAAACATTGGTACATTTTTTACATGCATTTTATATCTATTGATGAATGATTTGTTATATATATATATATATATATATATATATGTGTGTGTGTGTGTGTGTGTGTGTGTGGGTGGGTGGGTGGGTGGGTGTGGGTGATTAGTTCTGGTCATTGATTTTTTAAGAATAATATTCTGGTGCTTTTTAGAATCCTGTTTTTGATGCCAATATTGGATATCATGAAAGACCAATCTGTCATAGAAACACTCCAATTTAACCCAAAAACTTTATGTGAACTCATTGTTACCCTGCTATTTAAATTATATTCTCAATATGAGATATCGTGTGAAGTAAAAACATCTCATTATTATGACATTTATATTTTATCTGTTACAATATATAATAAAATAATCACTATTTTCATCAACTAACATTAAATACTGAATGTCTTTAGAAAAATTCAAACATTATTTACATTTTTAACTACATTCAATTATTAATAATTGCACAATTTGTATATAACAGAACATATTGAGTGATATTGTTCTCCCCTCTTTTTTAAATGTTGTAGGCCTGACCAGTGAGTGTACAAGCATGAAAATCAACCTGAATCTTTAGTTTCAGAATATTATGTTAAATATAATACTCTAACCATCTGAAATATTATACTCAATCAGTTATAATATTATCTTAATTTCAGTATTCATGGTATTAAAGGTCCAGATTTGATTCACATATGCACACAGTTACTGTTCAGATCAACAACATCCAAAGAAAGGAAAAGGATAATAAAACTTGAAACTTTTATGTTATGCACTTACCTATAATGTATTACTAACAGTTGAATGTATTTGAAAAGTCTAAATAAAATTTGATTTTTTTAAAGACATTAATATTTATCATTAGATGGTGATAATAGCATAATGACAAAGCTTATGTCTTTACAATAATTGTGATTTGAATACCAAGTATAATGTATAAACTGAACTTTTAGGTGTCATTTGAAGTGATCTAAACACATACTTTCAAACTTTCTTCAGCTATCCACCCCATCTCTTATAACCCATACTCTACTTACATATAAACAAATTGTAATTGATTGTAAATATAATGATTTGTATGCTATTTTCATTTTGAAAAAAGTCTGACATTTTGTAAGTTTTATTCTTTACATTTCTTCTTTTATTCTGAAATGAAAATGATCACACTCAGTTATAAAGAAATTATGAATGACTTCTAGTGATAATTAAGTTATGACTATATACATTATAATAAAAGCAACATTAAAGTCATTATGTCCATAATCAGTAATTTTCATTACCTATGCCATGATTCTAATTTTTTTTTCTTCAGTTCTCGATATTTCTTGATTAGACAGACTCAATATTACTAGGATCTTAATACAAGTTGCATTGTTTTATAAAAAAAAATTGTTTTTTAAGTTTAATTGTCAATTTGTATTTATCATCAAATTATTTTATAACTGTGACTGACAACAAAAGGCAACAAAAATGTTTAAAAACTCTAAAAAGAAATAAGTAATAATTATATTTTAGACATTATAAAATAAATAAAAGACTTAATTATTAATAATGTCATTGAAATTTTGTCTAACTTTAAAAGCAATGAAACATATATTTGATCTTATAAAAAATTGTAAACAAAGTGTTTAAACTGACTTGAAACAAATATATTTTGAAAGTGAAATGCAAAATTTATTTTTCTTGCAAACTAAATTGTTTATCATAAACAAAAACTTTATTTTATTATCAAGAAAAGGAAAAATAAAGCAAAAAATGTTATATTAAAACATTCAAATTAAAACAGTTAAATCTTTTAAAATCAACACAAAAACTCACTTCTGCACTGTATAAACCAATAATTGTAGTTCTGGTAAATGTGAAAAATAAATATTAAATTAACACGTAGAACATAAATTAAATAATGCAAGTATAAATTTTGACTGTAAAAAATATTTATATAAATTGGATTTTAATGAATAGTCAAAATCCATTTTCTTCTAGTCACTTGTAAGTTTTGATGAATTTCGGAGAAAACCAATCATACATAAAATATATTCAAAGCTTTTTTCTAGAAAAAATGGCTTGTTAATAAAAATGTTCACCAAAAATACATCATTTATTTCAATTATAAGCCAAACTAAACTAATCATAATAATATATAAACTTTTAATTAAGTCACTATGGTATAAAAATGTAAATATAATAGAGAATAATTTCTTTCAAAAATATTTTTTAATTCTTTGTGATTATTGAAATTTAAATATCAAATGTAGAATATTTAGATGAAAACACAAAATTCCATTTTTAAACACACACACATCTAAATCCACATTTTTATATCAAATTTTCATCCAATTTTGTAAAAACAAATTTTTTTTAAACCAATAAGTCTAATAATGTATCAATTTAATTGAATATAGACACAAATATTATGACAGAGATAGTTCCTAAATCAGACTTTCAATAACAAGTAAAATAAAATTTCAGAAACATAAATATACTTACTGCTGTTGCTGCTATAGAAAATATTACTTGTTTATTGCAATCAATGTAGGAATTGGGTACAAATTGTTGCTTAACTTTTTTAAAATAATTACATTAAAAACTGATAAATTATTTTAATTCAATAAAATTAAAACTATATTTTATGGTGTACCGTCTTCTGTAGAATGTGAGATAAAAGAAGTATACATCAAGAAAAATATGAATTTGGAATTTATAAGAAGGATAATATTAACAGTGATCTGATCCAATTGAATTAATTGAATTAAGTGAGTCTTTCCCTCAGTTGTAGGTTGAAAATAAAGATTAAATAGAAACCAACAATAATGCAATGCTCCTGTTTGTATATGTGTTATACTGCAGTGTATTGAGATAGCAAGACTCGAAATTGACAGAAAGGCATGCATAACCATTAAATTTAACTAACAATATTTTTTTTTCTTTTTACAGATGATGACTGTCACTAATCTCTCCATTTAAATATAATATATATATATAATTAATAATTTTATTGTTTATGCTCAATTTACATATAATTTTAATATCTAAGAATGCTTATTAGTATTAATACCTTTGTCATTATGGTGTCTAAATAAGATTATAAAATTATACTTTTAATAAATCAATCATTAAATACTCTTTTTTTTTCTTTTTGAAAATGGTCCATTAAAAATAATATGTAGATAATTCTCCATACACCTACCTCATTACAAACCTTGTTTTATTTTTATGAACCAAATTTCTTTTCTATATCCATATATAAATATATTTATTGATTATTATTAACATATTTATACATTACATTTAATTTTTGTGGCTATTTTTATGATTAACTAGTTATCTTTACTCCAGTTAATGTTTTAATTTTGAAAAAAAAGTTATTAGATAAATTAAAGTGAAGGCAACAAGTCAATAGGAATTGTTTTTTAAAATGTTTATAGGAAAAATATATTATGGATATAGATATGAAAAAAATTGATTCATAAAATAAAAAGATTTACAAAGATAATGAGCATGTGAATGATTATATATATATATATATATATATATAATCATTACATATGATATATATATATATATATATATATATATATATATATATATATATATATATATATATATATATGTAATTTTCAAAACAAACTTCATTCAGCAAAAGCAAGTTATATCAGTAAGGTACAAATGTCCTTATAGAATTACAATTCAAATATATACATAGATATAAACAGGGTTACAGAATGACAATGTATATAAAGAAACATTATAAAAGTACAGCTAACAACTGGAATTACATATTTATTGTTTTTTTTAGTTTTCAAGGCATTCTATTTAACAAATGGAGTTATGACTTTTTATATATTAAATGTTTACAAATGTTGAGCTTACATAAATATATCAGTAATATATAATTTCATAGGTTGGATGTGATTGTGAGAACTCAGACAATTATATGTGATACAAAGTTTACTAATTTATAATAAAAACATTAAAATGATTAATGTTTTTAAATTAAGTGGCCAGTGCTTTGGTGGTGTGGAGCTATGAATAATGACTCTGTTGAGTCACAGGTTATCATTGCCCACTCATTTGTGAAGTGAAAAGTTCATTGGAAGTGAATCTGGAAGCATGCTGTGAACACAATATTTTGTGAAAGGGTATTATCACCCTGTCTGATCTTTGTGTGATGTGATTTTAATATTTGCAGTGTTTGCTATCTGGTGATCGAATATGATTGTATTCTGGGATTCAGTCAGTGAGCGTTCACTCTTTAAAACAAATACTCATTGATCTTAGCCCAAGGTTGGAATTGTTGGTTGATGATTGAGTGGAGTTACATTCATAGTTGTAATTATTGGGAGCTGACTCATCAGAGGAAATACAAACTAGTGTGCATTCTGAGTTGACATTTATTTTTCTTATTCATGGCTTTTTTGAGGATGCATAGGGTTTCTCTTAACAGGGATGTCTGAGATGAAGCTTTTAGTGGCAATGGATGTCAGTGACAAGATACCTATGATTTCTGAGGTTTTGTTGAATATATAGGATTGATGGTTGTGTACAAAGTTAACATAAAGAGTGCTTGACTTTCAATAATGGTAGTTGAATTGCCTTTAGTATAATGTATATTTCTGTTTTTTGGTGCTTGGTGAGAATTGTAATTGGTGGTTTAATAATTTTGGCATGATGGGAGTGTTGCTGTTAGTGTCTATATAAGGTCTATGGATTGCATTTCATCATATGTGGGGGAAGTTATTATGGATTTGTGGGTATATTGGAAGTTTAATTTTTATTGCAACTGCATCTAGACTTATTTAGTTATGGTGTAGACACTGGTCATGTTGAGCAATTAATGGATGAATAGCCCCAACTGCCTATAAAGGAAGCATTGAGGTTTTACACCTTTTATGGATATGTGACTGTGGACTCATGGTTCATGACATGGATGGGAATATTGGTGGAGTCTGTTTTATTCAGCTTTAAATGCAAAATGATTATGCTAAATGGGAATTGGAATGTCCTGGAGGTAGATTGGCTCGAATGAAACCACTTTTCCAAATGGTTTAATTATTTTTTGGAAATCTTGTGTATTATAATCTAAATAGGTGATATAATAATTTCAGTTATATAGCTTTGGCTTTGCTCATCTACAATAATCAATGCAAAACTGCCTAATGTTTTAATATTTTTCTTAAATATGTTTTTTTTTTTTTGCATTGTATCATAAAATTTGATGGCCAAATATCTAGGATTAGGATGGAATCCTATAAATATAATACAGTAATTTCCTTTGTAAACAATACAAGGAACAATAGATATCAGTAGAAAATAGGATAATTTAATAGTCAGACAAAAATTGGCAGAATGTGGTATAAAGTTAATTGGTCATTGAATTTCTCATTGATATTAGTTAGCATATCAAGTGTCTATAAGGGGGGGGGAGGTAATTTCTGTCTTGGTTTATTGTCTACATTTTTATAATCATTAAAAGTGAATTTTCTGAATTTTGAACTAGGTTTTACAATTAAGATTTCTAGTTTAGTTTATGTGAAGTTAGCATAGTGATTTTGTGTACATTGATGCAATTTACTAATGAGCTGGTTTTGGTCCCACTCTATTGTGGATGTGAGACATTATATAGTAAGAGATAACAAAAAAATATGAGTATGATCAGATTTTTTTTTTTTTGTAAGATACAAAAATTATCTTTAACAATGTTGGTTTTGAATGAAATTTGGAGGCTTAAAAGTAGATCATGTTTTGTTGTTATATACAATAGATTAAGGTTTGCTGTGGGATTATAATAAAATATATATGTATATTAATTTTTAAGTATCAAATTATCTCTTACATATACATTTTCTATACTAAACGTGAAATAAAGCGTTTTGCTTTAAAAAAGTATAATTAAGTATTATTATTTACAGATTATGATCTGAAAAGGTTAACTTTTATCATTTATTTATTGTACCTAGTTATCTAGTAATTTTAACATATTTTGAAGTTTAAAACTTGCATTTTATATATTATTTGAAGACTATAGTGTGTAACCTATTTTTATATTATTTAAATGTGAATAAATATTTTTATGTCACCTTTTTTTTAAGGGTCATAGCATCGGCCGGGACGCGAACCCGCAACCCGGGCAACTGCTTGCAAGTGCAAGGCAGTCGCGCTGACCTCTCGACCACCAATGCAAGACATGTCACAATTTATTTATGAATGTAAAATTAATAATTGTACTTTTATCATAATAATTTTTTTAAAAAAAAACGGATACTTTAAATTGCAACTCATAAATCAAGATAATTGTGTGATTATGGGGAAAGTCTATTTCATAGGTTTTTATTATTATTCGGAATGATTCCACAAAAACTAAAAAAAAAAAAATATCTAGAATATGATGAAAATGAAAAATGTCATTTAAAGATAAAAGAAATTATGAAGTATTTGATTAACTTAAACTGCCTAAAATAATTAAAAGAAAAAATAGAAAATAGTACAATTAAGAAAAAGGGAAATAAGATTATAAATTTAACAAAAAAATGTTAGAAATAAAATATAAACATAGTTTTCTCAAACACTTAATTTTTGTTAAAACTTACAGTTTATAGTAAATATATTATTACTACATAAAATTATTATTATTATCATCATAAAATTCATAAAACTATAAATTAAAACTAATATTGCTTACAATAGCTAATAATCATAATAATTGCATATATTTGCAGAATAAAAACATTAATATTTGTTTTAACAATGCAGCATGGGTCAAGAATTCATAACTACTGATAAAATATAATAAAAAATCCAGATAATAATATAATATAGGATGTCATATGCTTTGACATGTCATAAGATTTTTATGTGATAACCACAATAAATTAGTGAAAAAATGAAATTGATATTTAGAAATAATAATCAATTTCATCATCTCATATTTATAAAAAAAGTTTTATATAAGTTTTACTAGTTCTATATCTGATATGAGCACAGTTATACTTAAGATTACAATGAGATTTGCAGAAGTCCATTATTTTGTGTGTGTATATATATATATATATATATATATACACAGTTTTCATAATATTCATATATATATATATATATATATATATGAAAAAGAAAAACAAGTTTTATATATGTAAAAACCTGCTATCGCTTGTATTAATGATCAATAGATGGAGCTTTACCAAGACCTCCAAACAAGCATATTCAGTTTACATAAATGTCAGAATCAATATTCACTGTCTCTTTCATTTTGTTCCACCCTCAGATCAGCTGATTTCAAGCTGATTTTCTCTCATCAGTGAAGGGATAGGAGTTATAAAACTAGACCTAAAAACTGACTCCAAGCATTTATGCAAAACATTTCTATCAGTTTGCAAGCATACATTTTTTTAGACACATCAATGTCTTCAAACACAGCCTATCAAACAAGATACCTATATTGGTCTGATTTCAGTTCAGTTTCTCCACATAGTAAAAGTTTCTGCAATCTATATCATTGCAAGAAAACTTTAAAGGTACATTTATGAAAAAGAAAAACAAGTTTTATATATGTAAAAACCTGCTATCGCTTGTATTAATGATCAATAGATGGAGCTTTACCAAGACCTCCAAACAAGCATATTCTGTTTACATAAACGTCAGAGTCAATATTCACTGTCTCTTTTCTTTTTGCTCCACCCTCAGATCAGCTGATTTCAAGCTGATTTGCTCTCATCAGTGAAGGGATAGGAGATATAAAACTCAAAAAATTAAAAAATAGAAATTAATAAAAAATTAAATTATATTTTTTTAAATTAAAATAGCTTCATTCACACAGAAATCACTAGTTTAATGATTATAATTTTAAAAATAATATTTGTATTATGTTACTTAGTAAAATTTTTACTTGCACCCTTTTATTAATAGAAAAATAGAAAAAGATGACTTTTCCTTTATTAAATAAAATATTTTTTTATTTATTTTTAAAATACAGTTTTAACTTTATTAATTATAAAATTGTAAAAAAAAATAATATAGTATTAACTTATTCAATTATAAAATTAATGATTGTATTTTTTGTTAATTACTTTATATTTTAGATAAATGTATATATTATATATAAATCTATACAAATGGGTTTTCATATAATGCTTTCACTATATATATATATATATATATATATATATATATATATATATATATATATATATATATATATATATATATATATATATATGTGTGTGTGTGTGTGCGTGCGTGGGTGTGTGTGTTCAGAATGTATGTTTTATATATTTCATTATTAGCTGTGAATTCTGATATCCACAACAACACTTGAAAACACTTAATGCAGATATGAGGATTCATTTGTAAATATATAATCATATATAACAGAAAAAGTACTTTGATTATTGATAACTATTATATTACTGGATATACAATAGATTTTTTATTGGTAAAAGAGTTCCAGGAATATTTTTTTAGTAAAAATGCTACTTTTAATGATCATCTCAATAATATAATAGTATAACCACTAAAACATCAAATTATCACCATTTCTAAGATTACACAAATTGTTTAAACAGAAGCCATCTCCACATAGTAGAACCATCCAATGAAAGCATTAGTAATCAATAGATACAAGAAGATTTGTACATAAAATTCCTTATCTTGTGCATTAGATTTTCAGATTTAAGTGCAGTTCTCTGAGATCCAAGGCTCCTCAAACTTTGCCTTCATTGATTACTAAGGCAAGCAATGGGTGGCAATACAATATGGAGAGTTCCTACTGTTTAATATCATAGTATGAACATGTTTTATAATTGAAAAAATAATTAGACATGGAAAAGTATTATCAATAAACATTAAAGTATTTCTACCCAGATATTAAAATTCATATTTTGCAATTTTAGTAAATTTTCAATTAATAAAAATGTATTTCATGTTTTTCATGTATATTGGTTCAGGTAAAATAAATATTTTGTTATTGTCAAAACTCAGATTATTTAAAGGTGTAATTTTTTTATATATATTCTAAAAAATATAATATTATGTTACATGAAAAATTATATTGTAATAAAAAACACATTTCACTATGATGTAATGATAAAATTCCATTACTCAACAATATATTGATTAAAGGAAAGATTCAATAAATTTACAATAAAGAAGGATTTCAATAGATTATAAAAAAGTATTTTGTTAACTTTATTAAGCTTATGATAATATAAATGTTTTTCTTTTCTTTTTTAGCAATGTATTCACTTTATTATTTATATTATAAAACATAGTTTTATTATATTTTTGAATATACTTTATATCGTAAGTATATATATATATATATATATATATATATATATATATATATATATATATATATATATATATATATATGTGTGTGTGTGTGTGTGTGTTTCTCTTTACACAAGTAGGTTGATAATTTACTGAACAGCATAATAAACAAAGCCTAATTATCATCATCATCATCATCATCATTATTATTATTATTATTATTATTATTATTATTATTATTATTATTATTATTATTATTATTATTATTATTATTATTATTATTATTATTTTTGTTGTTGTTGTTGTTGTTATTACTATTATTAGTATTATTATTAGTATTATTATTATTATTATTATTATTATTATTATTATTATTATTATTATTATTATTATTATTAATGGTAGTAGTAGTAGTAGTAGCATGAACAATTAAGTTAATATTAGTTTCTATAATCATGTGAAATACTTTTTTTTTTTAGAATGCTGTATTATATTTTTTGGTTTTTCAAGGTTCTCAATGATTACACTTTATACTATGAGAGTAAAACTTGTTTATTTTATTATTGATGATTTTCTTTTTATTTTATCAATGAGTAATTAAAATATTTTATAATATGACCAAAGTAAGAGAATTTCAAAATGATCACTTGTTCTTTAGAATAATATTTTCAAAGACGATATTCAATTTTTATTTTTTTATTTTCAAATAAATAAAAGTTATAAAAAATAAATTTAAAAGACATATCTCTAAATTTAAAATATTTATTAGACCTTCCTTGCAGCAAGGAAACTCTTGGATTCTTGATTTATTGCTTTCAATGATTAATGAAAGAAAGCCAAATTTTTCAATGTTTTTGTGCTTGCATTAATAATGTTGCAATCATGTATCGTCTTTCTTTTGCTAATATATCATTTCAAACTATTTAAACACAATATACTCACTGCCTTATTCATATCTATTTGGCATTTTTAGTATTTTTTTTAATATTATCAGTATTCTTTTTGCATTAATATGATAAATCTCATATTATTAGAGAATTGTTGGCTGTGTCTCTCAAAAAAGTGTGGTGATTCCATTACTTTAAATTGCTGTTTTATCATTATCATCACTTATTTTAGTGCTTTTTTTAATATTCTACAATCACATATATTACTTTTATTTATCTTTAATTGAAAAAAAAAAACTGAAAAGTTCAGTATCTTATGGAAAATCAGTTAATATCTGTTTAATGTTTATGACAGGAAAAATGCCCAGAAAACTATCATGCACTTTTGGTCTAGTTCTTGGTGTAAAAAATAAATGGATTTTTGTTTGTTCATGAAATATTTTTAATTATTTTTACACAGTAATAGTTTGATAATTATTTAAAACAAAAAAATATAGATGTACACTTTCAAGTTATTCATTTACCTTTTGCTTTTAGAAATAGAATTTAATAAACTTGATTGTAATATACACAAAGAAAATTATGATGAGTGGAATATCATCATCTGTTAAAATTAATGCAATGTTAAAATCTCTTCAAATATTGTAATAATTCCGTAGAAATATCAGAATTAGAAGCAGAAGTCCATAGATATATTATAAATATACATTTGTTTGTAAAAAATCTTAAAAATTAATTAATTTATTTTTTGATAGTTTACTTTTACATCAATGATGATCATTGTAAGATGTAATTGTTCGTATTTGCAAGTCAGTTTTTAAATATTTCAAATGGTCAGGTGTGATATTTTAGAATGTTATTCGTTTATGAAATTAAATTAAAAAGAAATTAAATTCAATTTATTGAATTTCAATATAAAATAAAGATTTTGTACAGAAATGAAAGATTGCACTTTATCAAAAACGTCCACAAGGTGTAACAAAAGAAAATATCAGAAGTTGTAAGGATTAATACAACTGAAAAACAAAGGATAATGTCATGCATATATTTTTATTTTCATTTCTTTTTAAAGCAAATACAATGAAAATCAAATTTTCAAACAATATAATGAATAATTTATATTTACTAGTGATATGATTTATACAATACGCTAAAAACTTCCATTTATGGATATTATTGATTATTGAATTATTAAAGAAAAACACAAAATATTTTTTTTTTTACTTTATATTCCTTTATTCACTTTTCTCTGAGTGATTTAGTGCAGTGATATAACTTTGCTTATTAATATATTTGACCCATGAATACTTTTTCATTTCCAATGCTCGAACATTAATTTTAATATGATGGTTATTTAAAAAAAAAAACTATTAAAAATGAAAATGAATTGTATTTTTAAATATTAAGCAAGCAATTTTTATTTTATTTGTGTTTTTAATGCTTTTTATATGTTGTACAATACATACAGGGTACCTTAAAATAGGTGGGTTTGTTTTTTTGTTTTTTTACAAGCAGAAGTAAAGTTAGCTTTTTATGAGTGAATCAAATTACAGTGGTTGACTTCACTGTTTTTATCAAGTAAGAAGAAAATAAATAAATAAATAAAAAGATCAAGAAAAGAGATAGAAGCAGATGTTTTAAAAACTTACCTTTTTTTTATTAACTATGGGACTTTTTTTTTTGTATTTTTAATATTTTTAATTCAGAAATAAATAAAAAAATGTTTTAATATAGGAAAATGAAATTAATATAAATATAAATAATTACAAAACTAAACCTTAAAAAAAAACTAATTACAATTTACTTAAGATTAAAAAGATCTTACGAGCAATCACGTGACTTTCAGGCAGAAATAAGCTGAATAATTTAAAATTTTGAGTGAAAAAGAATATGCTAGCTAACTTCATTTTTCATAGGACTGTCAAATAATTTAGTAATGCGTTTTACAAAAGGAATGATTAAAGAATTATAAATTATCAGTTCTTTTTATTTATTTAGAAATATGCAGAAATGAAAAAAAGGAGATGCTCAGACTTTTATCAGCTGAATTGATAAATAAATCTATCATTTTAAATTCCTTTTTAGTACAATTTTCGAAAGTGTTCATAAAAGTATATAATTTTCTAAGTATGTTCAAGCTGTACACAGACCTACACTCTATATTCTAGATTTTTAAAGATAAGTTGTTTACTGCTGATTTATAAAATATAATAAAACTATGTTTTCTTTGAATGTGATGACTATATTATGCAGCATGTTTTGGAATCCTAGATCTTGTTATGGAAAGATATGTGACCGACAAGTATCTATAATTATTGGGCTTCCCTTTTGGGTACCATTTTAAGTGATGGTAAATAGTTGGTTTATATATTCAAATGTGATGAGGGTCGATGATATATGGAAGGTAATCAAACATTTACACGCATTTATTGCAACATGCTGATTAATTATTTAATGCAGAAATGTGAAATCACAGTGATCATTGATATATTTATGATTTTGGATCAATGAGAATATTAAAAAATTCTCTAAAATAATCAAAATAATATTAAATTAAATATCTAATAATGGCTAAAAATTTTGGCTACTTATAATTGTATTTGCAGCAACTTTTAATTATGAATGCATTTAATCTACTCATTTCTTTGGACAAAGATATTCAGTTTAATGAAATCAAAACAACTCTTTGTGATCTTAAAATAAAAAGGTTATGAGTCCTGATGAAATATCTGCAGAAGGTTTAAAGAATGTGGTGCTATGACAGCTTCAAAAGTATTGAAATGTTTTAGGAGTATCTGAACCCATGAGTTTTGCCACCTAATTTTAAGAAGGCTTTTATTATTTTAATATTTATATACAAGTGAATAGATAAGTCTGAACTAATTATCATGGAATGTAATTATTATCTACTTACAACAAAAGTACTTACAAGACTTTTCTTGAATATGTTGTTTCTAATTATATATAAATAGTTACCAGAGATTCAGTGTATTTTTAGAAAATCAAGAAGCACTAAAGATATGTTTTTGAGCCAGGAAAATGCACAAAAAGTGTCAGAAACAAAGGAATAATTTATGTATTGCTTTTATTGGTTTTCTCAAAACATTTGATTTAGTTAGTAGATATGATCTATGGCATTCTTTATAATTAGTTCATTGTCCATCAAAATTTATATATATTATACAGCTTCTATATGATGGAATGAGAAAAAAATGTTATAATTACTGTTGAAAAATGTGAAACATTTGCAATGAAATATATTTTCTCCAATGTTGTTTTCATTTTTTGCGTAAAGTTGTTTATAAGCAGCTTAATCATACAGGAATCAAGATATGGTATAGACTTGATTGGTGGAATTTATATTTTGAATCAACTAAAAGAAAACACAAGATCTTCCTTTTCTGGAATTCTGGATATACATAAACACTGATGATTGTATATTTTTTCCAGCTCAATAGATGATTTACAGAATGTTCTTAATGTTTTGAATTTAATTAATAGAGTTATTGGACTATTAATTAATAGTCAAAAAACTCAAATTGTTTATCAGCCAGTGATGTAATAAAAAATTTTCAGAAATTTTTATCTTGAATAATTATCAATTTGAGAATTTAAACCAGGTTAAATATATTGGGTAGTATTATAAATAGAAAGATTGACTTAGATGTTGAGATCCAATGCATACTCTAATGTACTACTGCTCTTAACATATTAAAAGATGAAGTATTTTATCACAAGAAAATAACAACTGCAACTAAGATATTTGTGTATACATCTGTTATTTTACCTAAATTATTATACTGATGTAAAACTTAAATACCCTATCAGTGCAATATAAAGGCCTTAGAAAACTTTAAATTTAAGATGCTCCATAAAATTTTTAAAATACAATGGCAGGATCATAAACCAATCAATATATTCTTCAACTTTCTGGGTGTGATACTGTTAAGTCCACGATTTAAAAATCACAACTTTGTTGGATTGGACAAATAAAATCAATGAACAATGGAATACTTCCTAAAAGTGTGTTTTACAATAAATGTGAGCAGAGATTATTTCAAAACTATTCTAAAAAAGTGCAATATCGATTGTCTTTATTTGTAAAATATGATAGAAAATAACATACAATTGGAGAGGCACAATTAGTCATTATTTTGAAATATTTCAGATAGAAGAGTTATTTTGCTGAGGAAACTAAAACACAGCATTGTAAAATATCAACTAAGCAGAAGAATGAAACATATAATTATATAATTAAATACTACAAACAATTAAAAGTCTCAACGTTTCAACTATATTTAATTTATTGTCATTTTCAAAGAAAATGAAACTTTTAATTGTTTGTAGCATTTAATTATATAATTATATGTTTATATGTAATGTATATTTTGAAAAGAAAAAAAAAAGATGGAGTGTTGATGGAGGTTTTAAACAACAGTAATAATAAGAATAAAATAGCATGTTTTATATGGGAACATATTTATGGTTCACAAATTGGTTGTATAGTCATTACAAAAATTATTTCTAAAATAGTCTTTCTCTTTTTTTTCTCACTCATTTTTTTATTTTTGGAGTTGGAATGACCATACTCATTTTTGAATGACTATTTTTATCAACATCATCATCATCATCATCATCAACATCATCATCATCATTATTATTATTATTATTATTATTATTATTATTATTATTATTATTATTATTATTATTATTATTATTATTATTATTATTATTATTATTATTATTATGATGATGATGATGATGATGATGATGATGATGATGTTTCAAAGCAAAACTTTATTTAGTCTAAAAGGTTACAGAGTCACATCTGGTAATTTATTGATTTCTGTTACAATTGCAAAATAAATCACAACTATGCCAATAGTCCAATTAAGACATCATTTCAGTACATAAGCCTTTATCATTTCTGCATACTTTTTTGTTTGTTTTAGAATTTGGTTTTCTATTTAGTTCAGTTTATGTTTGCATCTCTTTGAAGTTGAAAATTGCTGATATTGAAAGTGTCACCACCTATTATATCAGACTTATATTTCAGAGATTGGATCTTGGTTTCAAGTGTGACCACATGGCTGCAAATATATTTGGTTGAACTAGGATGTTGTTTATTTTTCTGAACAATTCTAGTTTTATTGAGTATGTTGCTGGGTGGTGTCAAAAGTTATTAGCAAAAGCAAAGGTGCATCTGGTACACCAGTAAGCATAAAGGTTGTATGTTGCTGCATGAATAGAAGTGATGTATCCTTTTTTAAATGTATTTATTATTACATCAATTGAAATATTAGCCTTTCTGCATGTGGTAAACATTGTGTAATGAAATGTTTTCATTTCAGTGCAGTAATGAAGGTAATAATCCTATGTCTCTTCTTCTCTATGACATAGTCCACATGGTGGGGGGGTGATATTTGTATAGAATCTAAGAAATCTAAGGAAATGTGTTATGGGTAGAGCATTTACATTAAACTTAATCAAAAATTTTATTCTAATGACCATTTTCTGAATTGTTGCAGTAGTTGCCTGCTGTCTATCCCAAGAGTTGATGGATAGACATTAGGTGTCTGGTTTGGGTTTAGGATCGTATAAATGTCCCAGTAAGTATATTTGTTGTCATTATTGAGTGATATTTTGTTATATATTGGCTTAAGTTCTTCAATCAGTGTGGATAGATATCCATATGAAGGGGATGGTCTATTTGTGAGTATTATATTGATCACACACTCCAAGTCTGGAAACCTTTTTATGGTGGCTGTTAATAAAGTTATTAATTTATGTGTGTAAAAAAATATTGATTGTATGGAGTCTGGGTTCATTGCTAAAATTGCAGTCTGCTCACATTTTTAAAGAGATTGCCACTGTTTTTCTTTTCATATTAGTTTGCTACAAATTGATGAGATTTTAGATATGAATTTTTTTGCAAATTTGATTATAGATGTGTAGTAGGTAATGTTTGTAAGTAGAAGTTGATAATATAGTGCTAGCTTTGTGTATGTTGACAGGTATTACTTTTCAAGTAAGGTTGTGATTTTCTCAGCATCTTTCTTTAATTTATTTTGAAAGTGTTTGCCTCATTCTATTGGTGCCAAGGTAGAAGAGAAAACCAAGGAATGCAGATGGTTTTCCATTAAACATTTCTGTACAGTGTTTTCCTATGCACATTGATCATGAAGCAGTTTTATTTGTGCTAATTTTTAAGTTAAAATTTGAGGTATAATTCTTAGTTATCTCTTGTAGTATGGGGAGATTCTATTTAGAAAAAAGGAAAATGGTTACACCATCCATATAGTTTATGCATATTATATTTAAAGCAGTGTTTGAAATTTTAATACCTTTTATTTTTTCTGCATCTTTATTAATATAGAGTTTATATATAGTGTGAATAGTAAAGCACTGATGGAGGATCCTTGTGGGATGGATTGACTCATTCTGAAAGCTGATGTTTTGCCCATTCAGTATGATGTGAATTTCACAGCTGAATAGTAGATTTGTTTATATATATATATATATACAAATCTACTATTCAGCTATATATATATATATATACAAATCTAACTACTACTATGATGACTACTGCTACTACTACTACTACAGAGTGATTATCAAAATATTGATACAAAAATAAGCATATGATCCAAGTACTCATCTTGATAGAATAAATTTAACCTGAATGTAGCACCTATTAATTTTAAGTCCAAAATTGCAATGTTATTCATATGTAAGATTGATTATTACAATAGTTAGTGGTTTTACACGAGATTTAACAAGATGTAATAAAATAAATGTAAACATTTTATCCAGAATTTCTAAACAAGAAGATGCTTGTTCCATATATTAAATAAATTGTTTGATATAAATTAAACAGATTTCATTTATGCATTATCTGTGTTTTTTCAATACAAATCATCAATCTTGAATTCAGAAATACATTCATTTATTATAATTAATCTATTTGTTCAGTATACTAAATATTTACTATAGTAAATAGAGGGATTTGAAGGATTCTCCATCTATATTTATCCTCACTCTATATCAAACAATCAATATTCATGGACAGACACATGGAAAAAGATAGATTATTCCCAATAGATATGTATTTTGTGCTGAACTGGCCACTGATTAATTGGGCCAGATCATAATCTTCCACACATACATATGATCAGTGTTTGAACTATATTAAAATAGAAATTCCTTAAACTTTAGTGGATAGGCTTCAATATGCTCATCCCTACAACAAATCAACCATCCATTTCATTGAAAAACCAACAATAGAATGTTCAAAACTCCTGGTGGATTTGATATTATAGTCATACCCATATAGATCTTACATCAATCTAATCTCTCAATTTATCAGACCATGGCATATCCATTTATATTAATAAGAAAGAGATGGGATGTATCTCCACTATAATGTTTATTGGTTGCTTGTGATCAAGTGGATGATGAATATAGACTCAAAAATCCTAAGTTCAAATCCCTCTATAGTAAACATTCAATATATTAAATGAATAAGTTAATCACATATTGCTTTGGAAATAGATTACCTTATAGTTTAAGTCCAGCCTATCCATCTATTATTAATATAAATGGATATGTAATGATCCAATAAAGTGAAGGGTTATATTGTCATAATGTGTACATGAGTTTGACTACAATATCAAATCTACCAAAGGCTTTGAAACTTCCATTTTTGTTTTTCAGTAAAATTGATATTTAAATTGTTGGAGGATTGAGAAAATTGAAACTTGTCCATTAAAGTTTAGAAAATTGCTATCCCAATATAGGTCAAGAACTGATTGTGTATATGTGTGGAAGATTATGATCTTTCCCAGTTGAAGAGTATTGTTTCTGTATGAATTACGAATATTGTGGCTCATTTATCTGTTTTACATGTATGTGATCATGTATATAAGTTATTTAAGATGAAGTGAAGGATTAATATAGACTGATAGTTCTAAGTTCAAATCCATCTATTTGTTCATTTATTATATTGTTTCTTTTTTTATGATGAATGGTAGTTTTAAATACTAATCATAAGGCTAAATAATTCCAGCTTGAATGCTTGACAATTCTTTCTTGCCTAATAATTATTTGTATAAATTTATTGACGATTCCTATTCAAAAACCTAGTGATAACTAATTAAATCAAATTGTAGAGAAAAAAATATACCCAACAGATTGAAAAAAGTTTTTTTAAAAATCATGTTTTAAAAATCTATGTATTTGGTATATATTTCTAAATCATTTATTAAGAATAACTAGGTGCTGGCTTTTATATAATTTTTTGTATTTATGTAGTAGTCTGGTGATAAATTTCTAACATTAACATTATGATCTCATAAAATAACAATTAGATAGGATCTTTAGACAAACTTGATTGGTAATTTTTTTAACACAAAATAGGAACCTATGATTATATTTAGTAAAAAAAATTAAAAAATAACTTAAGTTTTATCAATTTAAATTTATTCCAATAAAAGACAAAATCACAATCACTAGGATAGACTAAAGTTTTTAATGTCATCCAAAATGAAAAGGAAAGTGTTCAATTTTATGTGCAGTCTCTGCCACATAACTGTTGTGAAATATGAATGTGGGTACTGGCACAGTATTTCTCATATAATTATGCTATATAGATGAACCTGAAAGTCTTTCTATATTCTGGCTATGGACATGTGTTTGTTGATCTACATTGCTGAACATGTGGTTCACATGAAAATGTTCATGTCCCAAAGCTTGTGTCATCGGTTTTGTATGATTTTAAGCAATCTGCAAAAACTCTACTTATATCTTCCTCATTTTGCTTGATTGCTTCCATCAAATTTGGCACCATTCAATCCAGTATTATTATAATGAAAGAGTCAGCAGTGTCTCTGCAGAAGAAATCAAACATCTTTTGTTCTAGAAGTATTCATATGGCATCGCTTTTTCATTTAGTGAAAATGCTCTCATCTATTTCAACCAATTTGTTAGGCAATCTGATTTTATATTTTTCTTATAATAACATGATAGATGATAAAATTCTTGTAGTTTTTTTTCTAATCAATAGATATTTAATAGGCAAGACAAGCTATAAATAAATCATAGCACCATGAACTCTCAAACCATGTTCACTTCTTTACTATTACTAATTTAAATATAACAACACCATTGCTTGTCAGAAGTATGTATATAAAGAGCCATATCATGTCCATTGGTGCACACTGTTTTTGATGGAAAGATGCCATAGTTTTGAAAGTAATAGACTGACTTGATCTCACCAACTGATAATTCCCAAATGTTAATCATTTTCTGGTATAAAACAACTGATTTAAAAAATATACTAAAAACCAATTAAGGGAATATACACATGGCATGGATTATTCATATCTGAATTCTTTTGATATCACACTAAATAATAGCAGTGAAATTATCATTTTTAGTAAAATAATTACTTTTCTTTTTTAAACATTGTAAATGTGTTTAATTTGTTCTTAATTTAGAAGTTTGTTTGTGTCATTGACTTTTTATCACAGGAGATCTAATATGTAAGTACCAACTTTTTTTAAATATATTATATTAAATTTCACAAGCCACAGTGATTGAATAATTTATGAGATCAGATATAATTAATTTCAGGGCTTAAAAGGAACTTCTTTACAAAAATAAGTTTATAAATAAAAGTTAATAAGTAAAGAGAAAACAAGTTATGTCAATAATTATGTGTTTACCTTTAATATTTACAATTCTTAACCTTTCTATTGTTTCATCTGGTGGGAGTTTTTTAAAATGCTTAACCTTTCACCTTTGTATAATTTTTTTTATTTTATACTAAAACACAATACATTGGACTTGGTTTCTTTTAAACATAATTTTATATGTGAATAATATTTTGAAAAATCACATTTCACCTTTTTTAAATATTTAAAACCTCACTTGTAATTATAAACAGGGATGTCACACATCTTACAATGATCATCCATTGATTCCAAAGTAATTTTTTTTAGAAAATAAATGAATTAATTTATATTTTAAGTTTTTTTTTTTTTAATGCAAACAAATAAATTTTGTATTTATGATAAATCTATCAAATTCTGTTTTAAAAGCTAATATTTGCTTTATAATTGTTACAATATTTGAAAATATTTTAATGCCATGTTAATTTGTATAGATAATGAAGCTACATACATCATGATTTTTACATTTATTAACATCTATTTTAAAAATTAAAGATAAATGAAGAAATCAAAAATTTACATTTGTATTTCTTTTTGTTTTTAAATAATTATCATCCAATGAGTGCAGAAAAAATAATCAAAAATATTTTATAAACAAGCAAAAAATATATATTTTTCACCATTCCAAAAACGTTGGTTGGAAATTAAACCAGAAGCAAGTGAATGCCTTCAGGGAATTTTTTTCTATCATAAACAATAAAGACATTAGACCTTAATGGAGTATCCATAAGATAATGACCACTTCAATTTCTTTTCCATAAAAACAATCGGCAAAGCAATATGAGGGAATACACATTATTAAAAAAAATCATACATTAAAGTGACTAACGATAATGAAAACTCCATAATCTAAAACAGTTGAACAAACATGCTTTTTCTGAGGTAAATGTCCAGTTATTCTCATTGAATATGAGCATGAGAAAATTAATCATTACAATTTGTTTTAACACTTATAATATTATAATTTTATAAATCTTAAAAAAATATTTGACATAGTTCAACTCTATGCATATTATTATGTCATAATTAAATCCCTAAATTTAAAAAAACATTATCAAGTTATACTAGATAGTCTGACTATCCCTTGCCTTAGAAGAAAAAAAAAATTACAATTAAAATTTACTTCTTCTTTTTTTATTTTTTCTATTTAAACACATTATAATTATATCATAATGTATCTTTAATTGATTTTTATCAATAAAAAATCTATGTTGTGAATCAATAAAATTTAATCAATAGTATTTTTAAAAAATATATTTAAGAATTCACTATAAAATAAAACTGAACATATGTAGCCCTTAGTTTGAAATGATTATTCATTATTATATCTATAAGCTGTATTCACAAGAGTAAATCTTCAATTAAATCAGTCTGATGTTTATACTTAATGAAATATCTAAGATTTTATAAAAATGATTAGGAATACAAATATTCTGTTAGCTTTATTATTGTTACATCAAATCCTTAGAAAGTATATAAGTAAATATTATATCTGCACATACATCAAATAAACTTGGATTTCCAATATGTCAATTTTCATATCCAAATGTATCTAAATTATACCCAATATGAATTTCACCTTATACTCAACAAAGAAATTTTAAGAATAGATGTCATCCATTTGTTTATAATCTTGTCAATATTAAATTTTATTAAATAGCAACAAATAGTGAAGTGATTCTTATTATAGATTTTATTAAATTACATTTTATCATTTTACTCAAGACATTAATTACATTTTTTAACTTTTCTTATATTTTATCTTAATATGTATTTTTGGTACATGTGGTGGTGGTCATTTTTTTATCAAATACCATATTAATAAGTTTTCATATAAACTCACATTAAATAATTGGGTCCTATTCATTTAATGTTAGCTATACTGAGAAAGAAATCAGTAAAGAATTATTTTGATTTTGGTCCATTTCTGTTTTCATTTGTCTTATATCAAGTATTTGATTTTTTCAGAGATTACAAGTTAGTTATTATGTTTATTATATACTATGACTATAGACCAAAATTTTGATCTCCAAATCAGTGATGTGTCATGTTAATAATTTCACTCTTCAAAAAATTATGATCTTAACTCTTTATGAAAATTAATATGAATTCTATCACCATCAACAAGTAATTATTCTTCTCCTTTACTTTCTTTGCATGTCTTCTATATATATATATATATATATATATATATATATATATATATATATATATATATATATATATATATATATATATATATATATATATATATATATATATATATTGCTTATAATAACTTATTTCATATACACTTTAATGCAAAAAAATTATTTAATAAAACTTCTTGAAGTTAGAGAAAGCTCTGATGAATACCGCTGGATTGACAGGAAAATAAATAAGTTTTATTATTATTTTTTTTTTTTTGTATTAAAGTGTATATGAAATATGTTATTATAAGCTCAACAAGTAACTTACCTTCTATCAGTGACTTAGCAATGATTGTATCATTACATAATAACCTTCCCAATGGTTCAGAGTTTTCAACAGTTTTTGCACTCATTTTGGAATCTTTTACAATTATATAATATTTACTGTCTTTTATACTTTTTCATTCTTTTTAAACTCATCAATCACTATATTCATGTTTTTTTATATCTTTTACGTCTGTCCAATGACTTCAATGTCTAAACTAAATTATAAATATTTATTTTAAGTTTCTTACCCATTTTTTTTCAGATTTTTAAAAATTATTTCTTTAAATATTGTGGAGACAATTATTTCCTTCTTTAGTTCTCCCTGTTATTTATTTATTTATCCTTCTTTTTGAATTTGTTTTTTTCATGATGATAATTTTTTTTTAATTTTCGTCTTTATCCCTTTTAACTTTTATATTTTTCATGTTGATTAGTAATCTATTTGCTTACTTTGTATTATGTTTAAGAAATAAAACTGTTCATTGAAATAATTTAATTTTATTTTAATTTTTTCAAATTCAGGACTCAAATTATAAGTCATACCTAGACCTTAGTTTGTATAATTTTTATAGCATTATTCTTATTATTTTTTGCATATTTTTTTTTATTTAAAATAACTTTCGAAATAACTAACAATATGATACTATTGTAAAAACAATGGAAGTATCAGTTAAATTTTGTAAAAACTTACATGTTGGAATTTATTATAATTATTTAAAAATATTTTATTTTCTATCATGTAAATCTAAATACTTCAAACACAAAGTTTTAATAATAAACATAACACCTAATATTTAAATACAAGTATAGAATATATACTTAAACTAGATATAATTAGAGGAGATTTGAACCTAGCCTTTCAATCTTCTTTTAGTCACCCACTTTGTCTTATACAACCACTACACATGATCACATACATGTAAAAAAGATAAATGACTTCCAATATATTTAATTTGTGATGAACCAACATTCACCAGTTGTTCCAGATCATCACACACACACACACACACACATATATATACAGATATATATATATATATATATATATATATATATATATATATATATATATATATATATATATATAGATATAGATATATAATCAGTATTCAGTTTATATTAAAATAGCAAATCTTCAAACTTTAATAGATAAGCTGAAATATTCTACATCATCAGATTTTCACTGCTATGGATGGCTGAAGAGTTGAAGAATGAAGAAGAATGAAACATATCTATTAAAATTTGAAGACTTGCTGTCTTAAATTAAACTAAGCAGTAGTTATATATATATATATATATATATATATATATATATATATATATATATATATATATATATATATATATATATATATATATATATATATATATATATATATATATATATATAAATGTGTGTGTGAGAGAGAGAGAGAGATGATGATGATCTAAACTAAATGATGAGTGCTGATTCAGCATGAAATATGTATATTCGAATTTTTTTTCACATGTATGTGGCTATGTGAATCAGTTGCATAATATGGAAAGGGTTACTGAAGGAGATTGAAAGTCTGTGTTCGAATCCCCTTTAATTATATTATTTAGAATTAAAAAATAACTTTAAAAAAAAGAAATATTATTACTCTACCTTTATAACATGAATAATATACCTGTTAAAATTTGTAAGTTGGCACTTGTAATTTAGACCATTCTCATCTTTTAATTATATTTATTATCTACAAATACGAACTAAAATATAACCTCACAGCATGACTACACAACCATTCAATGCTAAATTATGGTAAATTTTTTAGACTAAAATAAATTTAATGTTGTGATCTATTTTTATGGAACAAACTGTATGATAATCGCAATTTCATTGGACATTAATGTGATATACTTCTCCAAAGAATTAACTAATCTTCATTTTGTCTATGATAACCTTTTCTTTTAAAATCAAAATAAATATTATATCTTTTACTAACACCACACTATTAAGTCATTATTGCTAGTTCAGCTTCTTTCTAATCCACTATCACATCTTTTGCATAATATCCGCTAAATCTATTGGCTAAGATTTAATTAATATTTTTTTTTAATCCTGAATTATTTCTCTATTTATTTGTTTCATTATCCAGATATGATAATCAACTGTGGTTATTTATGATTCTCTGTAATATGTTTAATTATCTTTGGGCGCCACACATTTGGCTATTACTTTTATGGTATAGAAATATGTGTAAAATGCAATATATATATATATATATATGAATTTTTATTATTATATATATATGCAAATTTGTTAGACTATACCTTAACTATTTTAATTGTATTTTCGTGTGTCACTATTTGAAAGAATTTAAAAAACATATTTTTTTTTTCTTAATTTTACAGACAACTCGATATTTAAAACTGCATTTAAATTATATATATATAATATTCTAGGTCAAAAAAAAGGTTTTGTAATTAATAAAAAATAAAAAAAGGTAATAGATATTGTACAATTAAATATCAAGAAAATCAGTGGGGGGGATTACTGAATATTTCTATTACATTAACATTAGAAAAAAACAATATTAAGAACATTATTAATAATAATTATAAAAATTTAATTTTAAAATGTTTTATTGGTATTTGTTTAAAGAGTAATGAAAATATTAATGCCCAACGTGTGACACGGTAGTAAGATTTATTAAAATAAAAAAAAAATGAATAAATTAGAATATCTTTTTGTTATAGAAATAATAAGTTTATGATAGTTTAAAGAAAAAAATATATATAAAGCTTGGTCCTAAGGCAATTTAAGAATTGGTTGATAAATTTTAAAAAGGAAAATGTGTTAATGATTAACCAAGATCTGAAAATACACTTAAAGTATGTTAAAAATGTAGTGGAAAGTGCTCTTATAATTTGAATTCCTGATAATGTGGAAATTGGAAATTCAATCTTTGTAGAGATATTTATAACGAATACGCATTTAAAAGACCACTTTTAAATATTCGTTAAATGTCAACCGACTATATCACTACAATTATCTTTTTTAAAAAATAAATCTTTTTTTAGTTTATATTTCTTTCAGATTTCTTATTATGTAATAAAAGAAAATATTATTTAAAAACATTTTGATATTTCTAATCCAATTAACTCCCTTCACGTCAATAGCTTCTTTTTCTTTTTTATCTCTGTGGAATAATTACATATCTGATATAAATAAAATAAAAAGTATGAATGTGCAATTAATTTGGGAAATTACATACTGATGTTTGATAATAGGTGGGATAAGTATAATATAAGTGTTTCATTTTATTAGATCAATGTTAGTTTTTATTTTACTTTTCTCAGTTGGAAATTGATTTAGGAATCATTAACTCCAAAGTATCTTACTCCATGAAATGATTGCAAAAAAGTTTAATTTATAAATATTATTAAAACGCAGTAATTTGTTATATTAGTTTATCTAAAAGTTAAAAGAAAAAAAGAAAAATAGTATTTATGAGAAACATAGTTATAAAACTATTGAAGCTATATAAAATGATAGTATATGTAAACAAAATAATATATTTTGATTCCTTTATATTATAAGTGTTACATAACATTCATAAGCCTATGCACTATTCTAATATTTTTTTAGCCAATTCAATTTAAAAAAGTAAACACAAATTGAATATAAAGCTATTTTAATGGCTTATTATACTTCTATTCATTTTATTTGGATCAAAAAATAAGGTCTTATGTCTTTAAAATGTGTAGGTTAAAAGAAATTAATCTAAAAAAATACAATTATCAAAGGTTGAGATTATAAAATAATAGTTAAGATTTTAATAGTAAATATCTTTATAATAGATTAACAAAAATATTAAAAATTATTTGACATAACGATATATTGTTAGAAGAAATATTTACAGCAACAAAGGTGTAACATAGTGTCTTTAAAAAATCAAATTGTATGTCAGAATGTCTCACTTGTCTGGATAATATATTTATTCATTTATTGGAAAAATGTATATTGAAAATGTATTTCACTTACTCTTTGAACATTATATATTTATTCAATAGCATAAATTCTACTGCCATTCTGGCTGAAGAAAAGAGTTTTTTGTAAGAGAAAAAAGACTTTGAGTTTTTAAAGGAACCAAGTTGGGTAAATTGCTAATGACCATTCTGAATATTCATTATTGCAACTGTTATCACTAAATGTGTATTCATATAATAAATAAACATGGTTGATCTGTCTACCAACAATATTATATTTTTTTAACTAAAATAACTGTTCAGATATCTTGAAAACAGGTTGAACATATATATGAAAAAACTTTCTTTAATAAACATTTACAATCACAACAAACAAAATTAAATTATGGTCTTATTCACAGGAGACTGTAAAGTGGCTAAAGTTGAAGAAAGTAAAGGATTATTTGATTGCAAACCCAGGCTGTCATTTGATAATGGACATTTAATTTAGGTGCACACAAATTCAGATTATTTTTAAATGAAGAAAGATTGCATAAGTTAAAAGAAAAACTGTCTAAAATAGGACATTGTTGAACTTTGTAAAATTAAAAAAAGTGAAGAGGCACTTGATTTATAAAATAGGCAATTATTTCCTTTCACTACAAAGGCATAAATATTGGAAACATAGTGACAAGATGTATTTTTATGATGGACTATTTCCATTATCTAATATGTGTGTGGAATATTTTTAGTAAAGTTTAATTTTATTAAATATTCAAAATACATTCAACTGTTAGTAATATCACAGGAAACAGGTTAGTATATGCACCAACTGTTAGTAATATCACATTCATCGCACATATTAGATGATGGAAATAGTTCAATATAAAACTACAGCTAGAACACTATCATTACAAACCTTCAGGAAAAAAACAAATAGTGACATGATATTCATTCTAAATAAAAATTAAAAGAACAACATTATGCAAATTGATGATATATCAGAAAGAGTAGCCAAATTAATTATTTAATTGTAATTGAAGGCACAAATAGATACTTATGTCTTAATTAAGTTCTTATTGTGTTGATGTAATAGAGAATTTTTATATAAATGTACAAATGCATTTGATCAAGCCAATATTTTCAAATTGTCATAGGAGACAATTGAAAGATGAAAGACTTATACAGTTTGCTGATATATATATATATATATATATATGATAAATTATCAATTTTGAGAAAAATATTAAATAGATATGAATGTGGAAGTATCCATATGAAGTTACGATAGAAGTGGATTATTTTTTGATTATCAAAAACTATATATTTCAAGATTGTAATGTTTCTAATAGATTCAACACAAAAAATGATTATCAAAGATATGTATTAATAAAAAAACTAGATATAAAACAATTATTAATGAAAAGAATATTTATAATATTCAGAAGCACTCTGATGATTTTAAATTAAAACCACTTATTGGTTTTAAAACATTAGCTTATTTTGAATACGATTTGCATTTTAATAGAAAAAAAAATCAAGTCAAGCATCGGTGGTCAAGTGGTCCACACAGCTGCCTTACAAGAAGTTGTCCTGGGTTAGTGGATTCACTTCCTGGCTGATGCTATGACACATGAAAAAAAAGTATCAGTATTTTTTTTATTAAATGAAGAAATAATATGAAGAAAATAAGAAGTATATATATTCTAACCAGGAAAACTATAAGATATAACATAGAAATTTGGGTCTAGCTCAGTGGTTGGTTAGTTATAAAGAAATTAACTACAAAGATATGCAGTTAAAAAAAGGAAGAAATTAGCAATGATAAAATAAACTATTATAAATAAAATATATAATTTGTAAAAAGAGAAAACTCTAATCATTCCCTAATCAATAATTTAGAATAAAATAAATTTCCCCCTTCATCAAAAACACATTCTCTGAGCTATAAATATTTGCACTTTTAAAACATATCCCCTAATATACTCTTATGTCTGATGAAATCTCTTACATAATTTAAGATTATTCAGTGATATAATCTGATTTCTTCTACATCTTGTAGAGTGAATAATAATTATTTTTATAATGATATAATAAATAATGATGAATTTTTATGACAACTCTAAAGAAATAAATTAAATAAATAAATGTTTCTTAAATAAGGCAAAATAAGATCTCAGTTTTTTTCTCTTGTATTCTATCAAATAAGACAGTGATATTGTGTTGTAAGACAAATGGAAACATGCACTTTCTAATAAGCTAAAGTATTCTATTAAGATAATAATAATAATTATTTAGATTTACAGAAAGAAGTGCTTACTTTAATCAACAAATACCTAAAAATAATAATAATAAAATTTAGAATACTCATACTCTTTTACCTAGAATGACATTCAAATAACAGAAGGAAAAAAGAACATTTTATTTGCCCTGCTTATCCCTAAACAACACAGATAAAATACTCAATTTATAATGTTTGTATTCTGTGAATATAATAGGTAAATAATGTACCATCTGAATAATGGATGGACACATTCATTGCAATGATTAAGTGAACAATTATTAATTTGAAAAATTTTAATTGAAAAAAAATATTTATATCACGTTTTCTTATCAATATTAGTGATATTGGATATCTGACTTGAAAATGTATATTTTATTTTATTTTTTTGGAAGTGTGGAACCAAGGGAAAGAATTTCATACAAAAAATACAACCAAATTTTAATAATTTACAAAACACATTTATTAAAAGCTGAACGTTAATAAATTATTTACAAGGTACATAAACAACATAACAATTTGAAAATCATGGGCCACAAGATGTGCTATTATATTTCATTCTGAGAAATCAATAAATGCATAATAACTTTATTTAAACTTTATTACTTACAGTATTATTTAGTTTTAGACTGTTAAAATAAATTCAAGAACTATAAATTATTATGAGCAATCCCTAGAATATTTAGTTAACACCATACACTTTATTCTAGTTAAAACAGGGCATTAAACAAACATTCAATGCAATTAAACAATAATAATTGCAATGTGGCTAGCTTGTACCATGAGCTGATTAACATTTTCCTAATCTAACCTATTACTGTTTCTAAATTAGATGGCTTATATGATAATGATAACTATCATCATCAAATTACAAGTAATTATTGTCTATCACTATGTTAATAATAAAATCTAAATCTTAAATAGAGGGTATTCATCAGAAATCATACATACCCTGATATTTAATTTATTTAATGTCCACATAATAATATTAAAATTTTAATTTTTAAGAGATTTATAAACCCTTCAGGAAATTTCTCTATATGACACATATAAAATAACATTGTGTTTGTGTATTCCCATAATGAAATGATTTAAACTGAGCAATTAAATTATTAAATCATGTGGGTTTGCTTGTATACTATTGGCAAAGCACAGTAGCATAATATAGATATTGTCATAATCAACCAAGCACTGAAAATTATTAAGTGCATCTGAGGAGATGACTACCTCAACAACCAGCTTATCATTGCCATAATCTTCACGAATACAATAGTCTACACCTTCAATGGTGGAACATTTAATCTTTCAAATGGCACATGAGGAATAATGTACTAAAAATGCGCTCCTGAGAGCAAGACAACATGACTAGAATAATGGTGGCTTCCAAGCATTATTTCACAGGCATAAATATAGGTGTGGATGCAGTCTCACCACCTAAAGAAAAATGGAAAATGCACCAAAGGCTAAATGATCCTCTTTATGGATATAGCTATCTAAGCTATACATGAAAAAAATATTCTCAAAAACATGAAAACATTGTCCTCTCATGGCAAATACATATAATAATGGAAGAGCATCTCTGTCCTACAAATATAATAAATAGCACCCTATCTGATAAAATATAAAGCTCTAAAGCATAGTCTAATTCTAACAATGGAAAAATATAAATTTATCATTAATAAACAAAAACAACAACTGATAGCTTATATTAATGCTAAACTCCACACGTTAAACAATATTTGAAGCGCACAGGAAAGCATTAGTCAAATGACTATAAACACATTAAAACAGCATAGTAAATATTCACATAAGATAAAGAATATGCTCACAAACAATGAGCATAATAAATATTAATGAAAATATAGTGGACAGACTAATGCTAATAAATATTATTAATTAAATGGATATAACAAAATAAGTACATTCTCATAAAAATGCAAAATGCAATTTCTATTAATAATCATATTAAGAAAAATATTAAACTTCTGATAAACACATATATAATGGTTGTTTACCCTTAAAACAACAAAAAAAATATATATATTGTTCAGAAATTAATATGATAGCAATACCTGCTAGAAATACATATCTCTATTTAAATAAAGCATAAGCAACTTTAAATTAAACACTTCACTAATTCATTTAAATTTACCTGTATATAGTAGAAATATCTACTCAATTCATTGCAAACTTCTTGACACAACTTTAAATAATAAAGTAAAATACCTTGATATATAAAATAAAATATCACATAGCAAATATATAAAAAATATAACTTATGTTACCATTTTTTTCTCAAAAAAAATATCAGATCATTAGCAGAGTGTCTTGAGCATTAGACAAGCTGTTCAGGATGTGAGGTCCCATGCAGTCTCCTGTCTGTATAACATCAACATGTCCATACTTTTCAAATAAATATTAAAATAAAAAAAAAACAGCTATAACTTTCACTTTGATGAAAAATAAGCACTATGAATAAATTATCTTATTCTAAAACACGAACAGGTTTGGATCCATTATACAAGGACAAAATATAAAAAACATAAGCTAGCTAGTTTAAAATGACATTTAATTTTGTAGAATAATGACTATTAACTGTAGAATTCTAATAATGGTCCATGGTTTCATTGGAAAATTTTCAATATTTTGCATTTTTTCCTCTCATAAAGCACATGTTAAAAGAGTGGGTTATTAATTTCCTTTATTAAAGCATAAATATTGTTTCAGTAATTTTTTTTATTAAGAGTACATTTAACTATAATAGTTCACAAACTAATATATGGCATACTTAAATGCTCATTATTATCATTTACAAACTATTTTCTTTATAAATTTCATTTTCTTCTAGTTTATTTGAATTAATTAGTTTACTACATTTTTTTTTAAAAAAAGTTTTTTCCATTTTCTCTGCAAGCACAGAAGTGCAATGAACATTTCCTGTTTTAAAAATTGCATGTTTGTTTTCTTTAGTACAATTTAAATTTCAGAAGACAGTATTGAATTTGCAGCTTTTTTATAGCATACTGGGCATTTCAATTATTTTCACTTAACAGTCAATAACGAAGCATTTATTAAAGTTAATATTATTTTTTAACAGTTCTTAATTTATTTTTACTTAATTTTAGTTTTAAAATTGTACCCCCAACATACAATATGCACTATAATAAAATGATTAATTTAATGTTCATTATGATTTTTTAGTTAACGGAAACATTTGTACCTGTTTAAGTTTAAAGTTGAATAATACTTTTACTTGTTGAAAATTAATTAGTATACAATGAATATGATCTTGGTACATAATGTTAATTTGATTTAGAAAGTTTTAGTTAAATAAAGTAGAAAAAACTGTATACCTTTACTTTCCTTTAACCATGCATCTGGGTTAAAGACATTAAAGAAATATAATTTAACACCTGTTTCTAAAATAAATATCAATGATTTAAAAAAATTATAGTATTTAAATTCAATCAAGAACAGTGTCAGTGCTATAAAAAATCAATCAGAACCCTCAATTTTTTTTATATTTTTTATAGGAACCATGGCACTTGTAAAGCAAAGGTTGCCTCCCCAAATTAAATGATAGTTGGAAAAATCCACCTTAATTTTTTACATAATTCCCTAAGTTCTGGAACTTTGTCCTACATTCTGTTAAAAACAATGTAATATGGCTGCATTCGATTTCAAAATGAATAAAATGTTAACTAATTAACTATGAATATAGTCTCTAATAAAGACAATAAATGAAATAACACAATGGTTTATTACATTTTAAAACTAAATGATATTTTTATTTCACATTTATTTCCTTTATATCAGAAGTTTAAAATAATAAACTTAACCCTTAATTTGTCATTTTTATTATACATTTTACTTTTAAAGTTTAATAAATAAATTAAATATTTTAATAAATAAAATTAAGGATTTAAAGGTTAACAAGTACACACATGCATACACACATATACATGAGCTGAAAATTAATTTGATTTGAGGCAAGCTTATCACAATAATAAATCTAAACTTTGAATAACTAAATACTATTCAATTATTTTGATAATTAACTGAGATATAAATCATAAATGTACTTAAATGAAGTAATTTACCTAATTTATCAGCCATTTTAAATATTAACAATTAAAATATTCACTAATCTAACTTTTTTCTTTCTTTCTTTTAAACCTTTATAAAATTTAATATTACTTTAACATTATAAACTTACATTTTATTAAATATTAACCAAATGTGTTTATTGCAGTTATATAATTTATTAATATACTTTATTAAATAATAATTTAAATCTAAATATAGAAAATATTGTTTATTAAGTGATACAATTTTATTTGCAGATTAAATAATATGGTCTTATTTCTTTATTATTAGTTTTATTTTATGCTTTTTTAGGTGGCTAATTACCATGTAATGCAATATTAAAATATTTCTTGCATGGTTTCAATTTCAAATCAATATACATAATCTTATAATTTAATATTTATAAATATAGTAATTAGATATATGTAAATTATAATTTTAAAAAGTTTATCCACTTAGGAGCACTTGTGTCTATCTTCATCATCTTTGTCAACTAACACTTTGGAAGCTAGCATCCCCATAATTCCATGATCTTGATGTTTGCTGCCTGTTTGTTAATTTAGTCTTGTTCGTATTTGTATATCAGCATAGCTTCCTTTATTTTTTTTTGTTGTTATTTTTTTCAATTTGCAATATTTTTTACATTATTATAATTGAAGTTAAAACCATAAATACATGACTATTATGGTCATAAAAATGGATTGTGAAACATTATTATTTATGTTGACATTTTGTTTCATTTTCTAAACCCATTTTAGTAACAGAAAGTGCTCTTTAGTTCTTTTTTTCAATGTGCATCTTGATTCCTTTATATATCTGCTACAACACCTACATATCCATTTACAAATGATGCAATTTTTATTTATAAATGAGATTTTATCTTTAGAGTTATTTATTAATTTTTTTAATGTAGGAGGTGCATAAAATGCAATGTCACTTATAACTTTATAAATTTTCCTTATAAAATTTACTTGATCATTCAAAATATGTTGTATTGATATCCATATTTTTAGCAGAAAAAATAATAACATATTTCATATTAAAACTTTTAATAACATTATTCATAGGATTATAATTGTAGCCAACATTTAACAATTCATTTGAATACATTTAAATATTTTTACCTTTATCTGATGAATATTTACAAAGCCTATTATTTTTAAATAAGAATGACTTCAAAACTACCATTTATGTGAATTTGGCACTCTTGATTTATATAGAATATAATCTTTTTTTAGTATTGGTTTAGTGGTCATATAATAATCCAGCTTACATTGATTTCTAGTTATTTTAAGATTCAGAAACTGAACACACATTGAATTTTCATCTGTTTTAGCCATTTTAAGCCATTTAAATTATTTAATTTTTTTAACACACGCATATATATATATATATATATATATATATATATATATATATATATATATATATATATATATATATATATATATATATATATATATATATATATATTATGGATTTATTCATATTAAAAAATTTAAATACTGATAAACCAACATTTTGACTTGATCACACAAGTCATATATATATATATATGACCCGTTTGAAAGAGTGAATATTTAGAGTTTTAAAAATATATAAAAAAGTGTTAATAACATATAAAAAATATAATTGAAAATTGACAATAAATAGCTATAAAAAAATAAAAAGTGTAAAGCAGCATGCAATAAAAAAAGATAAAACTATTACTAAGTAACAATGACATCATGAAATGCATAGAAATGTTCTATAAAGAATTACATAGTAATAAGGAACAAGTAAATAAAGAATTCCTTACAATTATTACATCTTCTTAATTGACCAACCTTTTAAATAAAGAAATGAGACATGCAATTAACTCTATAAATAAAGAAAAATATTCAGAAAATAATGAAATTATGATTGATATATTGAAAGAAGTAGGAAAGGAAATAAAATAGTTGTTAGCAAAGTCATATATCAAATATTTAAATAAAAAAGGGATGACTGAAATAATGCAGTAGTACTATTAACAATTTAAAATAATAAAAGTAAATGGAGATTATTTAAATAATTTAGTATGCTGTTTGTGGTACCTATTTGAATTGCTGAGCTGCTTTATATTTTAAATATTGCTATCCGTGTCTTTCTATCACCATTGTTAATATTATATTTTTGCTGTCTACTAATAAGAAAATTTGCTGATATCATATTATTTACTACTATTTGCAAAATAGCGATTATCTCTGCAGAATGCCAAAACTACCTGCTACACAAAATCTTGTCTACAACAAGCAAATTTAAAATGATGAACTCTCATTTAAGCTACTCTTATTAAATATAATAAATTTTCATTTTCATATTTAATTATTACCGAGTTTAAACCTACCTATTTCTTTCAGCTATTTTATAACATACCATTACAATATCAATTGGATAAAATTTATTAGTATCAAATAAATGTAAATCATATATCTTATTAAAAATCATTTCAATAGGAAAACATGATTATAGGAAAATATGGTTAAAACTTATATGTCTAAAGTTATAACCAATGATTTTTTTCTGCAATATGCACTTTTTGGGAATTTCTAAGAGTTGGAAAATTTTAACAAAATATCATATACGAAAAAATAATTCACCAGCTCTAAATTTATTCTATAACCTATGCATTTGTTTTAGATAATGCAGCAGATAAGTTTTAATCGTTATTCAATGTTTTTTTTTTTTTTTAAAGTAATAATTAATAATTAATTAAAAAAAAAACATTGAATAACGAACGATTAAAATTTATCCTGGAATCACATTGATTTGACTATTTATATTAGAGTTTGACTTGTAGAAACAATTTTCAATGGTGATTTTCAATTGTATTCTTAATGAATAATTCACTTTACGATTTTCACTCTAATTTTGGAGGTTCAATTTTATAACAAACAGATCTTCAGGCTATGGAAAAAATCCTACATGCAGTAATTAATAACAAAAGTAAAAAATTATAGCGATATCTACTCAGAATATCCCTTATACAATGATAGGTGACAGTTTTGACCAAGTCTTTGCAATAATTTATTCATTCATCACTTCATTTTGCATCTCTTTTTTTATTCTCTCATTGGCTCTCATCCTTTTATATCAATACACAATATATGTTACTATACAAATAAGAATATATGACTTAAAGTTATATTTACAACAATGGTTTAGATTATTATTTTAATTAATGTACAAGAAAAGTACATTAATAATAATACAGATTTCAATTTTTAAACCTTCAGTTTAATATATTAGTTTTTTATTAATCGTTTGCTAATTTAAATATATATTTTAAGAAAAATTTTAGTTTCTTAATATCTAGATAATTTTTCTTTAATTGATTAAATTTAATTAGAACTTAAAATACATTTCATAATATTAATTGTTATCACTGTGGGTTTAAAACCAAATAAGATATAAATGTTTTACTTGCGTTAGTTAACATACTGTTTTGAACATACAATCAATCCCACAAATGGTTTGACAGCTCATAAGTAATAACTTTAATGTTAATTTTCATTACTTTTAACATTAACCTAATCTTTTTAATTTTGATAATTTTATAAAATCTCATCTCTATTAAATCCTATATACCAATTACAACTATTTGCTAATTTGATTTTCTTTACTATTTTCTTCTTTTCTACACACACACACACACACACACACACACACACACACACACATATATATATATATATATATATATATATATATTAAGATTTAATAATAATATATATATATATATATATATTATTATTAAATCTTAATATATTGAACAATTAATATATGAATTAAGCATGAACTTGTAATAAAACACAAGGATATTGATTCGTTCTCTTGTTATTAAAAGGGAAGAAAAAGAAAATAATTTATCTTTGAAATAACTTTTTCTTTTATAAATATTACTGTTCAATGATTGGAATTTAAATATTAACTTTTCAAAATTAAGATAATCTATGGATTAAAAGTCTGTAAGGAAAATATTTTAATTTTTTATCAAATCTTAAAGGAATAGCAATATTAAAGAAAAGTATGTCTGTTTAAGTTTTTTGGAAACTAAGTTATATTAAAACTTCTGTTATATTTAAAAGAATTATATATATAAAGAGTATTCCAATGTGCTTTGAGTAGAACAGCATTACATCATAAAGGTTTCGAAACCAACCTTGCATGCTATTTTAAAATATTTTGAAATATTGGATATATAGAACATCTAATGATAATAGAAAAATGAAGAATAAGAACATCTACATTCGAAGAATATTTACTTTATTTCATATCAATCAAATCATTGGATATTATTAACAGTTTATCAATTAAGAATAAATAAAATCATCATTATACCAATGAATTAATAATATACTTTATAAAAGATCTTCATTAGGATTATAAACTACATACTGAAATATCTACTCTTAACTCTGGAGAATAAGTTTTTCTTTATTTATTTATATATATTATAATAATGCTTATATTATTTCAATATGTTTATTATTATTATTATTATTATTATTATTATTATTATTATTATTATTATTATTATTATTATTATTATTATTATTATTATTATTATTATTATTATTATCATCATCATCTTTATTTCAAATTTGGCATCGCATCATTATATCTCAATAGGAAAATTATATTTAATATTAAATATAATTAATTGAAAGCTTGACATAATTTATCAAATTAGATGAGGGATATAAAGAATAGTTATTATTTGACAGATATTTTAAACAGGATCATATTGTATTTACTACATAATATTGTAAATGTTTAACGTATTTTATTTATCAAAAATACTTATAATATATAAGTTATACAATTATAAATAGTACTTATATATTAGTAATTATGAAACATATAAATAAGAATGGTAAGTAAATTAATAAGTTACATAAATTATTAATTTTTGAATCCAGATATTGTTTTTATATATCTGTTAATTTACACTATTTTCTTTAATTTTTGAAAGTTTATTATAGTAGTGAATTTTATCATAGGGTATTAAATAAGAATGTTATTTATTAATATTTCTAAAATGGTAAAATCCATCTGTATTTATTTATTAATATTTCATTTATCTATTATATTATATTTTTTATTGTTTATTAAATATTGATTTATTAACTTGATCTCTTTATCTAATCATTATATATATATATGATATTTATAATACTATATATATATATATATATATATATATATATATATATATATATATGCTAGTATTATAAATATCATATGAATATCAATTATTAGTTAATGCTTGTATAAGGGCATATTAAATAATAAGTTGTTTTGAAATTATCCCTGAAAAGAGCTAATTGCAAATTCAACATGAGTTTGAATATCGTGACATAATGGTGATTGAAAGAGGGATAAAATATGGATGAACTAGTCTGAATTATATTAAAACTTATTTAAAAATTATTGAGCTAGCATAATAAAGATAGATATAATCATGGACTTAGTATTTTATCGATTCATTTCTAGCATTCTACCTGAAGACCCAAAGTCTGATTGTAGTGAAATGCATATCCTCTTTCTAGGGAATTTAATCATCCCCTTATATTTAACAAGACCAACTTAGATTTTAAATATAATCCATTCTGTTATATTTGGCGAACCTAACTGTGAAGCATTAAGTTAATGATTTCCAAGCATTAAATATAATCGATTCTGTTATATTTGACACATCAACTGGGATGATTAAATGTCATTCCATTATATTTGGTGCCTCAAATAGGGCTATCAAATATGCTGTTCCGTTATAATATATATATATATATATATATCCTCATATTTTTGCAAATATAAAATTACATAAAGAAAGTAATCCTTTGTGAGTTATGATAGATTTTGGTGGGTCATTCATGTATCAGACTTCTAAATATATTGGTAAGATTTTACAAGAATTTTTACGATCTGGGGGAAATGCTATTACTTCACCATTTGACTTTGTAAATAGAATTAAAAATTTGGTGATTTATGAGAATGATGTTATTGCTTCATTGGATGTAATAGAAATGTATGGATCTATTGACAGACTGAATTCCATAAAAATAATTGAACATATATTAAAAAGTAAAAGTATTTGTAAATATATGATAAAGTTTATTGTTGATTCTTTAAAAAAAATTAATGATACCAATGTTGCATCTTTTCAAGCTCAGTATTATAAAATGTCTAATGATTGGCCTATGGGTCTGCCTGTAGTTGCACAAGGTTGCATATTTGTGTTATCTATATATGAGTAGTATTTTAAATATGTGTACTTTTGGAGATATTAAAACTTACAAAAGATATGACGATGACATTTTTGTTTTGCGGAAATACTAATACTATAAATTTGCTTGTAGAGGAATTAAATAAGTTGAATGGCATGAAATAGACTATTGAAAAGGAACAGGACAAAAATATTAAATATTTAGATTTAATTGTTACAAGAGATAACAGTGTATTAAATTATAAATTAATAATTAAGCCACTGCAAAAAAAAGAATATATAAATTGTAAATTAAAAGTACTAATTATGCATAAGATGACAAGTTTTGGATCTTTTTTGTTTTGTAATAAAAAATTATGTTCTTACCAAAGTGATAAACTGAAAAATATTGAGATATTTGCCAAGAAATTGCTTGATGTTGGTTATAAAATAGAGTAAATAAGTAATTCTTTATGTTAATTTAAAAAATATATATAATGGTTTAAAGGAAATGAAGATTAATGGTAAACATTGGATATCTATTTCATTTATTTCAAATCCAAAAGTGAAATTTTTTAAGGATTTAAATAAGAATGTGTTTAATGTTTCATTCTATGTTCCAAACAATATTAATAAATTGGTGAATAATTCTAAGGATATCATACCTGTCAAGCAAAAAGTAATGTTATATATCAACTTTTTGTGATTGTATATTAACATATATAGGTGAATATGCAGTAGTGAGAAGAGATTGAGTGAACATGAATTGTTATATAAGAATGTAAAAAGTAAAAATAATGGTGATTTAATGTCTCCTTCAGTTTTTTTGATCATGAAAAAACATGTAAATATAAATTTAAATTTGATTTTGAAAATGTGAATATTCTTTATGAAGAAAGAAGCCATAATAAAAGAAAAATTAAGGAGGTGATTTTTATAAATAGGAATAAAATGCATTTAATAAATAGACAAGCTGCTAACATGAAAATATGAGATTGGTGGGATTTGAATTGATGATGTTTGCTTATGTTTTGTTTTGTTTTTTTTAATTTAATGAAAGTTGAGGAAGGTTTAAGAAATTAACTGAAAATACTTATTCGTATTTAAGAATGTTTATAATAGTTTGTTACTGTTAAATATATTATTTTTATTTAAATTACAAATTTTGTTGATTGATGGACATTATATATATATATATATTGTAACAGTAGATGGGTTTGAATATGAGTACTAAAGGTAGTAAAAGGCAATAATGATTACAAAACTGCTTATTGTGATTGTTATCATGAATTAAATTGATAGATGCAAAAAATTATAAATTGACATTCGAACCCTGTTACAAGAGTGGGAGTGAAATAATTAACTGTTTAAAGACATAAACATATACATATATATTTATTACATGTGTTGTGATGTTGCATAAAATTAATTACTAACAGATTTGTATGTGAAGATGAAGAATAGTGGTTATGTGAAGAGTTGTATTTTTATATTTTTGTTTTATATATTTTTTTGTTATTTATTAATATCATAAGTTATAGTTGTTTATATAATGTTGTTTGCAGAGTAGTATTTTTAGATTTTTGTTTTATATATTTTTGTTATTTATTAATATCATAAGTTATAGTTATTTAAATAATGTCATTTGCAGCACATATTTTTTAATGAAAGCAAATCAAAATATAAGGCTGGAGAATAATAAGTGGAATTGCAAGCTGTACCACAGGCGATTTTTGTTAATGACCCTTGTTTTCAGAATTCCAAGAACTGGTCAACGTAGTATTTTGGAACCATGGAAGCTAAAAGCATTCCTTAGATATGGTCATCGGTATAATGATAGAAAAAAAAGTGAGGCGAAAGAGAGTTAAAAGAAAATAACTATATATATATATATTGATTTTATTATGATTTGGAAAAAGATCGTTAGAAAAATCGAAACCCTGAAAGTAATTTTTCATAAAACTGATTTGATTAATTAATAAAAATTAATAAGAATGGATCCCATCAAAATTTTGGAGTAGTAGGATCAGGTAGATTAATTTAACCGGCTAAGTGGACATCTATTTTGTGACCTGCTTATGGAAATTTTTGCCATTTATTTCAAGCAAGTGAAATGATCATGGAACTCCAAACAGCAAGAACTTTTGTTCAATCAATTTAGAATCATTTACCTAACCTCTAGGATAGATTATGTTATGTGAAAAAGTTATGGAATCATTCAGACCACCAACTCTCAGTAAAGCAATCACCATTATAATACTGTAGCCTTACAGATTATCAACCTTAAACATGAAACGTTCACTTTCAAATAAGGTAATTTTGATTCTCTCTCTCTCTCTCTCTCTCTCTCTCTCTCTCTCTCTCTCTCTCTCTCTCCAATATATATATATATATATATATATATATATATATATATATATATATATATATATATATATATATATATATATATATATATATATATATATATATATATTAAGTGAACATATAATAATAAATTAAGAAATATGCACATTGTTCCAACTTAAAGAGAAAATTATAAAAAATAGATTAAATTATTTAATAAATACAACTCTGATGCATAGTTGCACATCCATTCCAATATATATATATATATATATTGGAATGGATGAGTCATACATTTGCGATATTAATGTATATATGTGTATTAATAAATATTAGAATTTTAAGCTATAACATCTGTATTTATTTGCATCATGAGATTCTTATAATTTCTGGGTTATTATTTATAAAAGCTTACTAATATTCATTACAGTATATCTCTAAAAAATAAAATAATAAGGTTTGTAGGGTAGATAAAGAATTTATAAAAATATATAAATCATGTTCCTTTGTACAATAACCTTGTCTTCATTCTCCCAATAGACATTGTCTCCCAGACCTTGAGACTGAGCTAGTCTGGATAAGGTAGCAAAAACAGGTCCACTGGAAGCTTCTCTTTTGTTTTCAAGGGGTATAATTCTTACACATTGGTAAGATTGGCACATGAGATAGGACTTGGTCCTGGCTCATAAATATACCTACTCAAAGCTCTGGTAAATAACATGTTCTCACTCAAATTCTTAGAATAGGATTACAGGTAGACTGTTAAAAAGGTCTTCCCAATGAAAGTTGGAAAACGATTTTTTTTTAAAAAAAAAGAGAAAAAGAAAACAGAAAGATTTTAAAAATATATTTATTAATGTATTTAAATGCTGGCATATTTTGTAATATGCTTGTAGAAAAGTTCTCAGGTAGTCAGAATAGAAAAAAACATTTATGATCAAAAGGTTTGTTATATAGATTATATATATATATATATATATATATATATATATATATATATATATATATATATATATATATATATATATATATCATCAGTCATTATCAATCCACTGCAGAATGAAGGTCTTTCCAAGTTTAATCCATCTTCTCCGATCTTTAGCTTCTCTTCTCCACACCACCCCTGCACATTTTCTTATTTCATCCATCCATCTCACATGTGGCCTCTTTCTGGGTCTTTTACAATCTCTTGGAGTCCAGTTTAAAATTTCAATTGTACATCTATTATCATCTCTTCTAGCAATAAGTCTAGTCCAACTCCATTTCAATCTTTTATTTTTTTCAATAAGGTCAGTAACACCTGTTTATTGTCTTACCCATACATTGCATTTTCGATCTCTTCTTGTTACTCCCAACATACATCTCTCCATACTCCTTTGATTGGTCTGAAGTCTCTGTATTGCTCTTCTATTAAGTGTCCAAGTTTCAGATCCAGAAGTAAGAACTGGTAAAATGCATTTGTGACAAACCATCCTTTTCAAACACATAGGCATATTTCCTTTTAGTATCAAGTTATTTCTACCAAAAGCACTCCAACCAAGTTTAATTATATGATTAACTTCCTCCATTATGTTTCCATCTGTATTAATAATCTGACCAAGGTATTTGTAACTGTTAACTTCTTTTAATTCTTCATAATCAATCTTTATTTTCATATTTTGAGCAAATCGATTAAACATTACTTTAGTCTTTTTAACATTTATCTTTAGTCCTACTTTTCTACTTCCATCTGCTAACTCCTGCAACATTTCCTGCAGCTCTGAAGCATTACTTGCAAAAATAACTACATCATCTGCAAAAATCTAAATGACTTAAATACTCTCCATTTACTTTCACTCCTTTAGTTTCCCATTTTAATCCACAAAATACTTTTTGCAGCACTGCTGTAAAGAGATTTAGAGATATGGGGTCACCTTGTCTTACACTTTTCTCAATGTTGATTTTTCCAGTATCATTATGTAATCTAATTGATAGTGTTGCATTTTTATAAATATTCTCTAAAATATGACAATATCCTGGATCTATACCTTCATGATCCAATGCTTTAATCACTGAAGAAAAGTGTATAGAATCGAATGCCTTTTCATAATCTACAAATCCAAAACATAATGACAACTCATATTCATCTGTCCTTTCTGCAACTTCTCTCAATATCTGGATATGATCTATTGTACTAAAACCACTTTTAAATCCAGCTTGTTCTCTTGGTTGGTGGAAATCCAAAGTTTTCTGTAGACAAGTTGTAATTATTGTGGTAAAAATTTTATATTAAACTGATAAAAGGCTGATAGGTCTGCAATTTCTAATATCTTCTCTATCACCTTTTTTAAATATTAATATTATTACTGCATTCTTCCATCTTCCGGTACATCTTTATCATTTAAACATTTGGTATATAACTTTGCTAAAATTGTTTCTATTTCTTCACCTGCTTCTTTTAATATATATATATATATATATATATATATATATAAATATAATTATGTATATATATATATATATATATATATATATATATATATAAAGTTACATAATTAATTACAGCAACAGGGGTTTAAGAATTTTACCAATATTTGGGATATTACAATACAATATATTTCTTGAAGGGTAGAAATGAGTGGGGGAAGATCTATCAGGCAGGTCATTGGGTCATTTAGTGTATCACTGAAAACCCGGGTGACAATCCTGGCACATTTTAACCATAACAGTGATATATATATATATATATATATATATATATATATATATATATATATCACATATATATATATATATATATATATATATATATATATATATATATGTATATTCAACAAGTCATTAAAAATGTACATTTATTTGTTAATGACTTGTTGAAAATTGGTTATTATAAAAATGCAATTGCTAATATTATTAAAGGATTTAAAAGAAATCAACACTATAATAAAATTAAAAATAAAAATATCAAAATGAAATGGATTTCAATGCCATTTATATCAGATGAGCAGGTCAAGTTTATTAGGAAAATTTATAATGGTTTGTGTCATATTGCTTTTTCTCTACAAATAACATAAATAGATTGCTTAATAATTCTAAAATTCAAAATTCAAAGTTTAATCAAAATTCTATTATATATAGATTGATATGTGGATGCGGCGTACAATACATTGGTGAATCTAAGTGTACATTTGAGAAGAGAATAAAAGAACATATGCTTTTATATAATAGAATTCAAAAAGAGAATCAATATGGAACAGATGTAAATAAACCTTCATCATCTGTTATATTTGATCATAATAAATCTTGTCAATATGGATTTAAATTTGATTATAAAAATATGAAAATTATTCAAATTGAACATTGTCATAATAAACGTAAAATAAAAGAGGCTATGTTGATTTCAAGAAATCATCAAATGTTAATGAATCGCCAGTCATCAAATGTTAAGATAACAGAATTGTGGGAAATCTGAATTGAACTATAAGTATTGTTAAGGGTTATCTTGTTTTGATTATTCAACGTTATAGAGTTGATAAAGACTACAAAGTGTATTGTCGAAAGTACTTCTAAAATAATATAATTTATATAAATTGTACTGTATTTTGATATATATATATATATATATTGATTTGTGTATTATATATATATATATATATATATATTGTAACCCTCTAAAGTGTGGTCAACTACATAATATCACCAAAACATCAGTGCACTGAGAATCGTAACCTCGATAACTGATCAATTCCCGCTACACATTGTCAGCTATTAAGAGCTGTATCCAAAAGCATATTATGCTATCTATTTTATGCACCAAGGACCACAACCAACATCTGGAGCAACTTACCACAGACCAAACTAATGATCTAACATAAACTTTTATGATTTAATTTGATCGCAGCCAGGGTGTACCGCGATGACCTATCATAGTAGTGTGATAAAATACATCAAACAAATTATAAGTGTAATGTTATTATGTTACAAACCTTAATTTGCGATTTTTATTGTATGAGACCCGATGGCCGACCATGTACAAGATGGCACAATTTGTGAAACTACATACGATTATGAAATTTTAAACCATCTATATGATTTTTAATACAAATGCTAGTCTAGGTAAAGCTTTGCAATAAATAAACATAAATACTTGGGTTCTTTTTATAGTTTACTATATCACTGAGACTCTTTTTATACTGACAAATGACAATTTAAAATGTTAAGTAAATATTTTCAATCATATCATTATTTGGTAAATCTGTTTTTAGGTTTACTAATCAATTTGTATTGTATACTAGAATTAACTACGCAAAGCCAAAATGATGGAAAAGGTAAATGGGATTTTATTGTACCCTACACATCATAAACTACCAAAGACTAAAAGCATCCAAATGTTTTCTCAAAATATCATTAAACGCTTATATCATGTTGACGATAGTATGTACTTCAATGTATGCTCTATTCAAGGTTTATGATTTCTGATTTTACGAATGACACATAGCAACGGCACAGTAAGTTTAATTATAAATCAACGTTTATTTACAAATTTATGAATAATAAATAATTAATTCTAATGTTATAATTAAAAAACATAAATAAACAAATAAAATAAATAAATTATAATTCCATCGACTTTCTTCACTAACATATCATAGGTACGGTTTTAAAAACCTAATCATACCTTATTTCAATTTGATATAATGAATCTTGAGCAAATTATACTAAATTCAACATCAACTCATGAAATATTTAATGTCATTTCCAGATTCAATAAATCTATACCGTAAACTTATAATAATATAATAAATAATATTATATCTGTAGGATTTAGCGATAATGCAATCTTAAATAAAGTGAAAATTTAAACTTACACTCTGGTAAATAATAATCAACCAACAGTTAATTATTATGAAGTAACTTGAATAGAATGTCCTGCTACAATTTGACGATCTAACTTATGAACTATACTTAAAATGGAAGAAGATGATTTAGCCGATTAACTAAAATACTTTGCCCAACTTATATCTATGAAGTAAAACATATTCCTGTGGATGCGTTCATCTACACATAGGAATTAAATAATACTAAACGCTTTGTGGATTGATACACCATCATAAAGTAATATGTATAATTACACAATTCCGCGGATTAACCACCAGCGCTGGAATGAGTGTAAAATACAAAATGGCAATTAAATAATCTGCAGATTAACCACCGGCACACATTAATGCCTTTCAACATTATAAAACAACCTTACTATTTACTTCACATTAAAGTGCAAAATCATCCTCCTCAGTTACTCTGATCATTCGGAAAACACTAACACTTTAGCAAATGTGGGTTCTTGCATAATAAAATGTTACACTAATCAGGACAACTAATGTACTAACTTATCTTGCTTAAAATAAAACATGTGTAATGCAATATAAGTAATATTAGTATAGGAATATAAATCTGGAAAGACTCACAAAACACCTCATGAAAAATTGATACATCTCATAAATTCATTTAGTACTTTTCAAGCCCTTTTCGCAAGCGCTATTCTCTTGAATAAATATTTTATTCAACCCCTATTAATTTAAACTTAATAAATATAACTTATGAACTTCACATGCAAGTTCATATAACGATAAAATTAAAGTAATGAATTATTCGTCAAATACATAAAATCTAATGGGTGTGTGTGTGATATAAATTAAATGTATAGCATTTTATAGTCCAATACATGAATTTTAGCAGGTGTGTGTGTCACAAATTAGATTGTAGAGCATTTTATAATGACAAATATGATCCGTGAATTCCATGTACGATGTGTCGAACAATAAATGTACGAAGTAATAGCTATAATTATAGTTGAATTCCATACATGCAATTTTATCCATTTGTGTTAGTTATCATAATCACTATTAGATTAATGATTTTACATGGCTCCATAAACAAGAAACAATTGCAAAAACATGACACGCAGAACTTAAATGAAAATGTTTTTCATAAGTTATTAATTTCTACATTTCTCTATTAAAAATGTTCCAAGTTTATTACATCCATGCTAATATTTATTTATCCACGCTTAAATCTAGGAATAATAACTACAGCAATTAATTCAATCATTCCAAACTGACGATAAATTTAGAAAATAGCTTTGATCAATTATTTGAAGACTGTTTATTATCCAAATGGCAAACAAATTAACTAGCAAATATATTACTGGCATTATAAAGTTAAATATCAATCAATACTATATTTTATTAGAATTAGAAATGGAAATATTTAACTATGTTGATAACTTTAACATTTTACTTTAATTTAAACTTCTTCTTTTTTAAAAAGCAAATTTTCATATTTATAAAACTTTTGTAATTAAAATACTTATTTAATTTTTCCAAATTGTAGAACAATAAACATTTTAAAACATACCAAACTCTTGCAATTAATTCTTTTAAACTGGGAAGCTCCGACATTTTAAATGTAATATTGGGAAATTATTACCGGTGATTTGATCCACTTGGCCAGCCGACTTGAACAGACTTTTAAATTTAGCAATTCATCTTATAATTAAATACCACGATATTATTTTTACGTTTATAGAAAATTTGTGGTAATCCGTTTACTTGTTAACTATTTTAAAATAAGCTTATCAAATTTACACCATTTGCCTTCTTACTATTTTCTTTTCTTTCTCTCCCTCCAAAAGCAAACTAACAGACGATCTTCTCTTAAATTCGCGCTCTTTTCTTTTTTTACATTGAGACGCTTACGTAATTACTGTATTTATTTTTAATAATTTATTTTAATTGAACAAATGTTTTTTTGTTAATTCAATAGAAATAATTTTTAAGATCACTTTAAACAAATAAAAATAAAATATCATATTTTAATACTATTTTACCAACTTTAATGTGTTGTTAAAATTTTTAAAAAGTTAAACATTATGATATGAATTAGGATATGGAACGAAGCAAATTTAAATTCATTAAAATAATATAAGAGAGTAATCTGTTCAAAGTGCAAATCAAGCCAATCAAATCACCAAAGAAGACAGAGAAATTTTTCATACTAGTTACATCAATTATTATATTTTATGCTAAAATATATGGTTACAATATATATATCTATATAACAAACTAACCATATAAATACAAAAAAAGACTTATAAATCCAATAAATAATATTATATTTCAACCAGAGGACTGTTTTTCTTTCTGATGAATACCAGTCCTCTGGTTGAAATATAATATTATTTATTGGATTTATAAGTCTTTTTGTTTATATATATATATATATATATATATATACAAAAAGACTTATATGTACTATATATGTTTTTATATATATATATATATATATATATATAAACAAAAACAATGGAGTTGAAGATAACAGTTTATAGAGGGGGAAAAGTAGGACACCCATAGAGCACCTAAAAAGCCTTCAAAGATACTATAAGTACTATAAAATAGCAGATGAACACTAAGTGATCATAGCTTATGACCACCTAGAAAAACTTGCAGAGTCATGTGGGAATTCATTGAGTCATCAACCTCAAACATTTCTGGAGTATAAAGAAGCATTAGTCAATGTATTCCGGAATGAAGAGATACAAGAAAGGTTGAAAGCTCCAGTCATAGGGCAGAAGTTACAAGAGGGTAATGTAGAAGCATACATATATTTTAGGCAGCATCTGGCCACACAAAGGACTCTAGAGGTGTGTAAATTATCAGAGCAACAGATTGTAGAAATGCATGCAGAAAATCAGCCAATGAAATCCTATGGATGCTGAAAAAAAGAGATCAGTAATGATGATTGACAAAATGTTGAGCCAACTAGTAATAAATATAGAATGAAGACAGATCGAGAAGCCTAATTTTAGGTTCATAGGAGACATAGGTGCTAATAATTAGGGGGCAAAAAGGGTAGGAAATTTAATGTTTTTGGGAATCCTGTGTTCCAGGATACACATGCCAGACATGCCACATCATCCCTGAAAAGGTGGGTTCAATGAATGTTAAAGCCCTCGTGGATTCAGGCAGCCAGGTTTTGGTAGTATTAGAGAGATAATACCACTCAAATTAGAAAGGAATAACCAGATATACCTATTCTCCCTCTAAAAATGATTTATATAGCAATGGCAGACTACTGGTGAGTTAAAGTAGAGTCCAATCAGAAAAGGATAGATCTAAAACTTAATAGAAGGAACTATCCACATGTGTTCTTTGTAATGAAAGATTTAATACATGAGCCCTTGTTGGGATTAGATTTTCTAAATAGATACAATTTAACCTTGACTCTGAGAGGAGTCAGGCTACATGTGAGGGTAAAGTGGTATGTTTTTGTGGAGGAACCTCAATGATGAATGACCCTTATATTTGAATAATTTGTGTTGGCAATCTTCCAGATGTAACTTAATTTGCCAATAACTGTTGGTCAAATAAAATGTTAAAAATACCTTCTTTCATCAAAACTTCCTCAGTAACTCTTGCATGAGAGGTTATATATTACAGTCCAGTACAATTACTTTATTTAAATGTCAAGTATGAGGTGATAATTTTACAGACCCATCAATGAGCATTTCATATAAACCCCCACTCTAGCTTCTGAACTATTTGTTCCTTCATTTCCTTTGAGAATTGAGGTGGAAGGGAGTATGATCTAGCTTTGAATGTCTGATTGTCTCTTACCTTAATACTCTGCTCAAACCCTTGGATAACTCCTGGCCTGTCTGAAAACATTTAGTGGTATTTTGTCAACATTCATTATAATGGACTATCCTGAAAATTTTCTTCTTCTTTCATCCTGTCAATGTTGTTATCTTTACGTTCTGGGACAGAATCTTCTAGATATAGCATCCCTTTTGATCCATATTAATTCAACAGGATTTTGTTCGGCTTAATAAACAGTGGAATGGTAATACTCAGGTGCATGTATCAGGTGATATCTTCAGAGATAAAGGACATGGTCATGATTTACAAGTATGATAGGCTGATAGCCTTGACAGATATTAAGGAGCATATATGTGGAGTAGGACTATTTCTAAAAAAATGTGAGAAAAAGGGCATAAAAATAAATCTCAATAAGAGCACACTGTGTCAGAAAGAGGTAATCTTTTTTGTACACCTGGTGAGGGCTTCAAGACTCAAATTGCACCCAGACAAGATCTCTGCCATCTGTGACATTCCTACACCAAGATCCAAAAAGCTGGTCTGATCATTTTGGGGCCGTGTACATTCTATAACCACTTTCAGGAATAGTTTACTGAATGGATGGATCCATTGCTGAAGTTATTAAAAAAGGGTAGTGAGTGGAAGTGGATGGAAGAGTAGGAGCAAGCTATTCAAAGAGTAAAGACAGGTTTCTTAGAGCATGTTATGCTAGCCTTTCCTACTTTTTGAAGCTATTCATAATCCAGACTGACAACTGTGTATATGACCTTGGAGTGACCTTGGATTAGGAGCAACAAGATGGGAGTATGGGTGTACTGTATTTCTGAGCAGGGCATTTAAAGATCCTGAGGTACATTATACAACCATTGAAAAAAGGCATTGGCCATTGTGTGGGCCTTTCAGTGGTTTTGCACACTCTTACTAGGCTCAGATGTCATTGTGGTTAGACTGCAAGAGTCTGGGGTTTATCAAACACAGCTCCCTCACAAACAGCAGATAGGTATGTTGGAGCCTGTACCTCCAATAATATAACTATATGATGAGGTGTTGCAAGGGGTCTGAGTACATGGTAACTGATGCCTTCAATAATGATCCAGTGGACACACAATAACACTATCTAGGTACTGAGAATTTGTATATAGTGAGCATAGTTCTGAGAATAAATGAAGGACTTGAAATCCATTTGGGATGCCTAAATTTAGGTTCAGAGAGAGAACCACCAACTTGGGCTGATCATTGACCAATTGGAAGGTAAAGAAGCTAAAATTGGGGATTGGGTCAAGTAGAATTTTAAGAAATTTAGACTGGAGCAATGTGTTATACAATACAAAGTTAAGGAAAATCCAGCATAGTGTAGGTCAGTCATCCATGGCATACTAGGACTGCAGTGGTCGTGCACATGCATATTAGGGCTGGCCATTATGAATTAATGAAGATGGAAGGATGGATTAAGAGGGAGTTTTACTGGCCAGACATGCAAGGCAAGATTGCAGCTGTTATCATGCAATGTGAAATTTTGCAGAGGGTTAAGCCCACAAACACAAAATATAAGGCTCCAATGTTGTTCATGATACCAAGAGAGCCTAAGAAAATGTTTGCAGTTGATTTTTATGACACACTGCAGGCTTTCAATAAAAAATACATCTGCTGCTCATGATTTATTCTCCAAACTGGTGTCTGTGTATCCCATCATGCAAGCCAATATGAGTAATACCTTACATTTTCTGGAAAGAGAACATATTCCTTTGGTGGAAAAAATGCAAACCATTATATAAATTCATGGGATTGCTTTCATCTTGAAGGAGTGGGTGAGATGAACCAATGATTGAAGATAGGACATGTATTAACCTTGATCTCGATCTCTCATACAAACCCCTGTGAAAGAATGATGTGGGAATTGGATAGGTTGCTCTGTACTTATGCCCAAATGGACCCAAGTAAGTGGGTCAAACAACTATTAAACATTGTAAAGTGTATAAACTGGGCAGTGAATGAATCTACTGGGTTCACTCCAATACATTTACATTTTGGAAAACACAGATCCAAGTTGTTTAAAACTGAGTTTCCAGGCACAGATGACTCTCCCATTGATATAGAAAATGATCACAACAGGCATATTGCTCAGTGGTACACAAAAGCATACAACAAAAATATGGTTTCAAGAGTTTTCATTCCTTTAGGGTGGGAGATCAAGTAATGGTGAGGACTCCCCATGTAAGTGAATCTAGAAAGTTTATTTGCAGAAAGTTTTGCAATCTGTATGAGGGCCATTTACAATAAAAAAGAATCAAGGGAAATGTGTTGTGGGTGGATACCAGGCAGAAAGTAAAGTGGTCATACAATGCTCAGTCACTCAAGCCCATTGCAAACCCAAAGAAAGATAAAGGGTAGATAATAGGTGGATTAAAATCCATTCAAATATTCAGATGGTATTTGAAGGCTATTGCACCAAGAAGGGGTATGTAACAGTATCTGGGTTCGAATACGAGTATTAAAAGTAGTAAAAGGCAATAATAATTATAAAAGTGTTTATTGTGATTGTTATTTTGAATTAAATTTATAGATGCAAGAAAATTTATAGATATACATTGGAACTCTGTTACAAAAGAGTGTGAGTAAAACACATTAGCTATTTAAAGGCCTGAACATATACATATACATTAATTACACTTTTTGTTGTAATGTTGCATAGAATTAATTACTAACAGATTTGTATGTGAAGATGAAGAGAAGTGGTTATGTGTGGAGTTGTATTTGTATAGGCAATTTTTTTTAATGACACTTGTCATCAGAATTCCAAGAACTGGCCCTTTTAGTATTTCAAACAATGGAAGCTGAAATCATTCCTCAGATATGGTCAATGGTGTAAGGATAAAAAAAAGTGAGGTGAAAAAGAGATAAAAGAAAAGAACTATATTTTTTTCTTAATTTTGTAGTGATTTGGAAAATGACCATTAGAGAAAAGGAAACATGAAAAGTAAATTTTCATAAAACTGATTTCATTAATTAATAAAAATTAATAAAAATGGATCCCATCAAAATGCTGGGGTAGGAGAATCATGTAGATTTGTTGAATCTGCTCACTGGACAGCTATTTTGTGATCTGCCTGAACTTTATCTATGGAGATTTTTGCCATTTATTTCAAGCAAGTAAACTGATAATGGAACTCTGAATAGCAAGGACTTTCATTCAATCAATTTAGAATAACCAACCTAACCTTTAGAATGGATTGTCTTATGTGAAAATGCTATGCAGTCATTCAGACTGCCAATTCTCACTAAAACAATTGCCATTATAATACTGCAGGCTTACAGATCATCAGCCTTAAAAATGCAAACCTTTAATATCAAATGAGGTAACTTGACTGTATCTTTATATATTAAGTGAACATATCATAATAAATTAAGAAATATGCACTTTGTTCCAACTTCAAAAAAGAATTATAGAAAATAGATTAAATTATTTAATAAATACAACTCTGACACATAGTTGCACTCTTTCATGAATGTGTGTATATATATATATATATATATATATATATATATATATATATATATATATATATATATATATATATATATATATATATATATATATATATATATATCGAATGGTTTTTAATATATATATATATGAATATTAATAAATAAAAATTTTAGGTTATAAAATTTTAAGTTATAACTTGTGTATTTATTTGAATTAAGAAATTCTTATAATTTCAGGGTTATTATTTTAAAAAGCTGACTGATATTTATTATCATATATCTCTAAAAGAAATAAAATAATTATTCATAGGGCAGATAAGGAAATTATAAAAATATATAAATGTTGTTCCTTTGTAAGAGAATATTGGCTTTCTTCTAATAGACATTGTCTGCCAGACATTGAGACTGAGATAGTCTGGATAAGGTACCTGTTACAGGTCCACTGAAACCTTTTTTTTGTTTTCAAGAGGTATAATTTTTACTAATTAGTAAGATTGGCACTTGAGATAGGACTTGGTCCATGCTCATAAATATACCTGCTCGATGCTTGGGTAATAACCTGTTCTCACTCAAATTCTTAGAATAGTATTAAGGGTAAACTGTTAAAATGGCCTCCCAACAAATGGAGCTGCGAAGGTTGGAGAATGAAAGTTTTTTTTTATATATATATATATATATATATATATATATATATATATATATATATATATATATATATATATATATATATATATATATATATATAGAGAGAGAGAGTACCAATAGCTCAAACAAGCTCTTAATTGATAAGAATGGAAATATTTTCTCTTACAGCATTCATTTAATAAATAATATTTAAGTAGAAACTCTGAAATTTTTTGACATGGAGATGTTTTTAACTCCAGCTATTTAATTTAAATAGCTATATGGGACTGAACTAAATTTAGATTTACCATATATTAATAGCCTTATCATTTCCGAGGTCTTAGAGGTAAAATTATAGTAATCAATTAAGATCTGTTTAATCTATTGGTACACTCTCTATATTTCATATTTGTAAATTCAAGTGTATAAAAGCAATGTCATGCTACAGATGACTTGCTTTATTTATATATATATATATATATATATATATATATATATATATATATATTGTAACCTTCCAGGTTGGCATCAGGAAGAAATGTGGGAAGTTCACATTTGTGCTAACACTGACTAAAGTTAATTATCTAAGAAAAATGAATTGTGATATAATTTAATATTTAAAATTGAGTTTTAGGAAAATTATTGTAATCTTCCAGGTTGGCATCAGAAAGAAATGTGGGAAGGTCACATTTGTGCTGACAATGGCTAAAGTTAATTATCTGAGAAAAATGAATTGTGATATAATTTAATATTTGAAATTGAGTTTTAGGAAAATTAAACTTAAATTGTGGTGAGATTTGCTAGTTAAAATTTGGATTTTAAAAAAAAAACTAAAACTTTAATTGGGTGTACTGATTGGTAGAGCTTTGGATTATATGTTTGGTAGTAAAAGAGGAGGATGAACAACATTAGGGATGTTTATATGTAGTATAAAATTTACATGTCATAATGAGCAGAAACATAGATATAGTATTAATTAGAATTTTCTTTTCTATATTTTATTTATTATTTACTGATTATGTATTGTTCATAATCTTTTGTTTAAAAATGATACAGATTATTTGTATAATAGTGAATAACATTTCTAAAATTAATAATTAATATTTAATATATATTTTTATTATTATTATGTTTATTCCATTCAAACATTCTATTGTTAAATTATTTATAAATAATATTTCTGGCAAATTTTCAAAGTTGATTGTCATAGAAACACAGAGGGCATGAGTGAAGAGAGACAGAATGTTTAAAACTTGAAAAAAAGTAAAAAAAAAGTTCCAAGGAAGAAGCTAAAAAGAATAAAGCTTTAAAGAATCAATAACTTTCTAAGAGCATTGAAACAAATAAAGAAAAACATTGTGAGGATTCTAATAATATATTGATGGAGAATTTCTATTATACTACTGGAGTAATATAACCATGAAGAGATAGCCCAAAAAGGAAGCCAGCTCCAAATTTCTGCCAAAGTCATGATCCATATGCATTATCTTTAAAATATCTGGATGGCACGTAAGATAAGTAATTATGATTTATTTTAAAGTATTACCAAAAGTAAATAATATTAAAATAATAAAATTGTTTAAAATAAAGTATTACCAAAAGTAAATAATATTAAAATGATAAAATTGTTTAAAATAAAGCTATCTAAATTTTTCTTGTTAAACACTAAGATCAAACGCTTGATTTTCAATTTTAATAATTTTCTATCAATCTTCTACAAATTAAAATTTAAAATCAAAAAGTTTATCTATTTAATCTTGTATCAAGAAGATAATTTTCTACTGTATAACTTTGCAATTCACATATATATATAATAAAATAACTTCAATGCATGCAAATGTCATTTATAACGCCTGTCATGGGATTCTAGGATAAAAAAAAAACTCTTATAATTCTTAACAAATTATGCATCAACAGTTGGATAGACATTTTGTAAGATTTATGTTTGTTTCAACTTTTAATTTTTTTAAAAAAAAACTTAACATGTATTGATGGGATATTGATAAATATTTTCATTACTGAGTACAACAGATGTATAACCATTTTTTTATTTTTTTTTTATTTTTTTTTATTTAAAAAAAATGAAACAATGTAACTTCATGTTATTATAATATGATAATCTATTTTGTATGATCTAGAAATTATACTATAGGTGATTATATATATTCGAGTGTGTGCGTGATGCTATAAATGATTTTTTTTTGTTAATTGTATTTATTATGCTTAATTTTGCTAATGAAATTTATTTTAAAGAATAAAGAATTAAAACCTTGTCTGTTATAAGTTGAAGATAGAAATGGTCAGGGATGATTAGATTATTTAGATTGAGTTTGGAGATATTATTTGATTCTCATGTATATAGGTGTAAGTGTTTTGTTAGTGTTTTCTAATGCCTTTCTTTGTTCTTGTATAGTTAGTGTTAGATGATATATATTGATTATAACAGATAAGTGTTGTATAAATTTTTATAATATGTATAAAAGATGATTGATTTATGGCATCATCCAAGTTATATAAATAAGTTGATAAAAAGTATGCTTAGAAATACTAATATTTACAATGTTGTAAAAACGCACATATTCGAAGATATATATGATTCACATATCAAATATTAGTTGGTTTTGGTTTTACTATGGAAGAAATGTAATTGGTTAGCAAAGTGCAAAAAATATTTTTTTTTGTTCATTTATCATTTATTTTGTCTTTTAATTTCTAATAAATGTTTTATTGAATTAATAGCCCATATGAATTGCTTGATTATATATATGTTCGATTCTCCATTTCCACACACACACACATTATGGTTAACATAACATAGACTTATAATATATATATTTGCCAACAGAAGTCAATTTGTTTAATCTGTCTGGAGATGATAAATCACCATATTACAGTGCTAGTAATATATTCAACTTTGCTTAGAATAGGTGGTGATGTGGATAAAAAGATACCCAATCCTCATCGTCTATACTGTAATAAATGTAATAATTGTCAATTTTGCAACAGTTTTATTATTGAATAAATGCTTAGAACATATTTAAATTAACATTATAGAATTATTGTTTGTAGATATTTTTATCATCCTTATTTGCCTTCTATATGAAGACCATATCCTATAACCTCAACTGAGCTAAGCCATAGAATAATTACAATATAAGAATCTTTTAAATAAGTTTAAAATCAATTTACAATTATAAATTTTATTCTATCTTGTATAGAATTGGTGCCTGGGCATTCATAAATATAATAAAGTGAATAAGTGAATAGGACAGAGGTTATTAAGTGGATGCCCAACTGGGGCCTCGACATTTATGGGTTAAATGCTTGATATACAATTGGGTTAAATGGATGTCCAATCATGGAGCCCTGTTTAATTAAGTCTCATATCCTGTAGAATATTTATCTTTTGTTGGTTTAATTGGTTAAGTGGTGACTAGCATGGTTGGCTTGATATATACATAGAGGCCATAGCTGCCAAGGGTTTAAATCGATGTCCAATCATATGATCTTGATTACTTAAGTCTCATATCTTGTAGAATGTTTATATTTTGTTGATATATATTGGCATATACCTGAGATGAGAAGTAATCCAATGCCATTAGAATTACTTTATTCCTGTTTTAAATATACCGTTATTGCAAAATTGGTTCTAAAATAGAATCAAGTTGGCAGTTTTCTTATTCTAGGATTTTTTTATATTAATCTGGAAGATTAATAGAAATGTTTAAAAAAATGGATATAGGGGTAGTAGAGCATTAACTAAGGTTTGAAATAAGCCAATTAGAATTTGAAATAAGCCAATACCTAAAAGATATGTAATAGATATATGAATGTCAGATGTATAGTTTAAAAAAACATTTTTTAGGTGAAATAAATAAATACAGCCATGAGACAGCTTAATTTCAATTATAAAACTATATAAATATCACAATTTATAGTAAATGTTAAAGTTGATAGCATTTATATATATATATATTGTAATATATATATATATGCTAAATGCTACATGCAATATATATATATATATATATATATATATATATTGCATGTCAATTAAATATAGTACTGACGCTAGACAAACATAGAATTATTGATAGTATTAAATTATAAAGTGTTAATATTGTTCATATCTGGAGCACTTCTGTTATAGAAAGTCTATAATTTTGAAGGTTAAATAGCATACTTGATTGTTGGAGTTTTGTTGGTTGTATTGCAAGTTTTGGTGATGGATGAAGAATTTCTGACATTGTCTTAAGTATATGGTGTATTCATGTCACTGGTGACCGATTGTTCTCATTCACTGCTCCAACCCAAATTATGATATCAGTTGTTAGTTACCATGAAGCAGTTAACAGTGGTCCTGCCATGATTTTGCCTCTAAGACTCCAGAGAGAGCAAGGATAGTACTTTCTAATATATATGTAATATTTGTCTCTAAGACTCCCAAAGATGAGCAAGACAATATTTTATAAATAGCCCCTAAGACTTGGATGTAAGCTGGGCATTGTGATAGTGTTTGTAGTAAAATATTATGGGTTGTGGTAGCTTAGAGTGATTAAAGTGAGATGATCATCAGAGTATTCATGGAGCATTGTATGTTTTGAGAGCAGTGATGGAATTCTTTTATCTATTTCAAAATTGTGAACTGCTAATAATTCTTTTGGCTGTCAGTATCTGTTGGATCTTTAGAAGGATGGATGAATATATAACTTGAATTTATAGCTCATTCTTAAAAAGCTATTTTCTATATTCTTATGCAAAGGTTGGCATTTACCATATTTAAGTAAAAATTGTATATCAGTTGCCATAGTAAATGCATGTCATCATTAATTTGATTTTGGTTATAATTTTTTTTTCTTTGGGTTATAAATGCTGGTTATAATATTTGGATGTACCCAATACAGCATAAAGATAAATGAATATGTTTAAATTATTTTGGTCTTTTATCAGTTATTTGATTTGGTGTAGTTTGTAATATAACTATAGTGGATCATATAAAATTTAATTAATAATTTCAGTTATGTTTAGATTAATGTTATTTAGTGAAAACTTAATGTCTTCTTGCCTATGTGTGTGTGGAAAATCGAACATTATATGGGAAAATAAAATTGTGGAAATATTATGTCATTTAGGTAGTGATGATGAATTTGAATTGTTGATTTATTGGAGTTGGAGCACCCTTATTTTCTTAAGTAGTATAATAAATTTTTAAGAGATTATAAAATGGAAGAGTTTAGTTTATATGATAGTTTGGGTGGGTCTCAAGAGGCACCATCTCCAGACATGGCCCGCATTGTCTCCTGATGTTGAATCAGGAAATGAAGCTATAGATATGTCCTATGGAGAGTCTAGTAAGATGAGAGATAATATTTGTAAAACCACAGATGATGATATGCCGATGTGGGCCAAATCGTTTTTTGCAGAATTGAAATCAGAATTAAGGGAAAAAGTCTGGTCAAGTAGAAATAAAGTCTGGTAGAGTAGAAGATAGAGAAAAGTCAGAAGAGATGTTAACAGAATTGAAATCAGAACTAAGAGAACTAAAGTCTGGATGAGTAGAAGATAGGGAAAGGTCAGAAGAGATATTTGCAGAACTAAAGTCAGGTCAAGATAAGTTAGAGGGAAGGATAGCTGAAATAAAATTGGAAGTTTCAGAAATAAAGTCAGAAATGGTAGAAATAAATGCTAGTACAGTTAGGCAGATGCAAGTTGTGGAGAAGAATGTAAAAAGTCAGGAATCAGAGGTAGCAATAAAAATAAAATTGAGTCAAAAGAAATCAGAGGAGAGGATAGTTGAAATAAAGTCAGAAATGTCAGAGATAAAAATTAAAAGTGAAACTAGAGACAAAGCTAAAAGCAAGGTTAAAAATACCCAAAATGAAGCTAGAAGTGCAAAAGAATAGTAATGATCAAGTTATGCAGATTAATAAGAATATTAGTTTAGATGAGGAAGAATTAAAGGCATACAAAAAACTTAAATTAAACCAAATAGAAAAGGAAGAACCTAAATCTGTTGAGATAGTTAGTCAAGATGTTAAAATAATAGATCCTAATTTGAAAAATAAATTAGAGGAGAATAATAAATCACAAAATATTGAATTGAGTTTGAAGATATTATTTAATTCTCATGTATATAGGCATAAGTGTTTTGTTAGTGTTTTTCCATGCCTTTCTTTTTTCTTGTATAGTTAGTGTTAGATGATATATATTAATTATAACAGATAAGTGTTGTATAAATTTTTATAATATGTATAAAAGATGATTGATTTATGGCATCATCCAAGTTATATAAATAAGTTAATAAAAAGTATGTTTAGAAATACTAATATTTACAATGTTGTAAAAATGCACATATTTGAAGATATATATGATTCACATATCAAATATTAGTCAGTTTTGTTTTTACTGTGGAAGAAATGTAATTGGTTAGCAAAGTGCATAAAATATTTTTTTTTGTTCATTTATCATTTATTTTGTCTTTTAAATTCTGATAAATGTTTTATTGAATTAATAGCCCATATGAATTGCTTGATTATATATACGTTCGATTCTCCATTTCCACACACACACATATATATATGGTTAACATAACATACCCTTATAATATATAGATTTGCCAACAGAAGTCAATTTGTTTAATCTGTCTGGAGATGATAAATCACCATATTACAGTGCTAGTAATATATTCTACTTTGCTTAGAATAGGTGGTGATGTGGATAAAAAGATACCCAATCCTCATCATTGTCTATACTGTAATAAATGTAATAATTGTCAATTTTGCAACAGTTTTATTATTGAATAAATGCTTAGAACATATTTAAATTAATATTATAGAATTATTGTTTGTAGACGTTTTTATCATCCTTATTTGCCTCTTATATGAAGACCATATCCTATAACCTCAACTGAGCTAAGCCATAGAATAATTACAATATAAGAATCCTTTAAATAAGTTTAAAATCAATTTAGAATTATAAATTTTATTCTATCTTGTATAGAATTAGAGCCTGGGTATTTATAAATATAATAAAGTGAATAAGTGAAGAGGACAGAGGTTACAATATATATATATATATATATATATTCTGCTGATCACATATACTCCGTTCATACATGTATATATTTAATCTTAAACAATATTAAATATTGTAGTTTGTTTTTTTTTAAATAGAAAAAAAAAAAAAAAACAAATAAATAAAAGAATTAAACCAATGAAGAAAGGTAATGTCATAATTAATTACCGTAATGAAATGAAAAAGAGGGAAATGGAATCGACCAAGATTTTTATCTTTTGCCCCCCAAAGTTTAAATTTTGAAAAATATAAGAAGTAAAGTTAGAAAATATTGCAACCATATATTTGGTTTAAAATCAAAAGTGAGAAAGAAATATAAATAAAATAGGAGTGTAAAATGATTTATATAAAAAAAGTACAAGTTGAGGAGTGTAAATAAGATTATAAATAGAATTTAAAATGTGACAAAAGATAAACATCTATTCCAAAAAGTACACATTTTGATGAAAACAAAATGCATGTGTGAAAGTATGTATAAAGAGAGCAATGTTTAATGTATGTCAAATGAAAATAATTTTATTGAAAAAAAAATAAATGTAAAATATTGCTACAAAATTATATGAAAAAAGTAAATTTGTATAAGTTTTGAAGGCATCTTCAGTGAAAGGTGTGGAAGAAAAACTGCAAACAAAAAGATGAAGATAATGAAAGATTTTGAGAAAAGACATTAATGAATTAATTCTAGAAAAAAGTTCACATAAAGACTTTGGTGAGAATACTGCTCTAATAAGAAGCAGATTAGAATATAGTAAAAAGTAGACATGAAAATCCTTTAAATTTTGCAAAGAAAAATGAGAAATCTGAGTGAAAGGGCCACAATGTAGAAGACCGAACACTGTATGAACATAAAATATTCTACAACATAAGTGAAGCTTCAAGGATGTGTTGCTAAGGGCTATCATGATCACTGGTCAATTCAGACCCGCCAAGCTCACACAGTTATCTCACCATGTAACAACTGCTGGTGTAGCACCTTACTGATGATCTGTCTGTCATGCCCTTGATGTCCTAGTACAGAGAAATCACTATGGATATAAGAAAAAATTACACAAACCAAGTCCAAACCTAAGAGTGGCTGTCTCTGCTAAAGAAGTGGAGGATTTCCACATGATGGTCAGCAAAACCTTAACACATCGGAGATGAAGAAAAACTTAGGTCTATTACATAACACACCTATAAAGAACACTTGTGCACATACTCTTGATTGAAAGCAATTGCAAATTCCAGATATTAATGAGATAGACAATAATTAAACTCTTTTTAATACTTGGAATGAAGACTGTACATGGATAAGTTATTTTTGAAGATTATAATCATTTATAGGATTTAACTCATACACTTAATTGTAGCATTATATCAAATGATTTTTTATTGTATGTAAATATCTCAATTGATTTCTTTTTTTGTTGTTTATTTATTATTTATTATATTAAATGTTCCTTAATTATTTTGTCTGTTTCATCTCGTTTCTTCACCATTTCAAATAGTTAATATATCCGGAGGGGTTTGGGTTATAATTATTACTCCATTTTGAGTACTAAGTAATATGTGAGGCTATTTGTATGGCATTTCTGATCCCACCCATTAAACTTATAATTTGTCCAAGTGCTGTAATTCTTTAATAGTTATAGCAGTCGAGAGACATTTCACCAAGAAAGATAACCTGAGGCAATATCCATATGGTCACAGGTTCGGTCAAGTATGGATATAGATTCGTTTATGTCCATATGTTCTCTTTTCTTGTGGTAACAAAGTATGGGTGATTGAATTCAAAAACACTTATATTTTATTAATTTTGATGAAAAGACTCTCTCTCTTAAAGTAAATCAAGCAAGTTAATAACTAAAGAACTCATTTTTTTCCATTTCATTAGTCATTTTTTTTGCTTTTTTTTATAAAATGTATAGCTGAAAACTTTTGTATAAAACTATAATTAAGAATCTTTAAAAACATTTAATTTTATAAAATCAAATTCAGACAATGTGTTTGCATCTTTGTAATATCTTTGTAATAACTTCTAGTTTACTTTTAGTTTAATTCACACATTCCTGAACAGATAGACACATACATATGAATCCAGCATAGAAATTTAAACATTATGCATAAATATTTAGTTTAATGAATAAACAATGCAAACTTTATTCTGGTTTTAAATCTTTTTTTTAGTTTCCAAAGAGACTTAATTCTTTCAAACAGCCAGCCATCTTATAATTATCTCAATGATCAATGTACTTATTACATGGTAGAAGATAACACAAAAAAAATCCATTTAAATCTCACATTTTTTCTACTGGCTTATATAATAATAGATTATTGTTTACTGATCTTTTTTAGAAAATTAAATACTTTCATAAGTAAAAAATCATTTAACTTTAAACTTTATTCATATAAATTATCTTAGTTATTTTAATCTAGAATATAGACTAGAAATGGTTTTCGTTTTTGGACATTTGTGTCAGAATCATACAAGTATAGTTTATGAATTAGATGATTTCAATTTACTGAACCAATTCTTATTTGGTTACTGACTTAGCTATATCTTCACTAAGGACCACTTAAAAAATATATTTAAAAATCTCAAAATAATTCCATTATTTATATTTATAAAGTCTGTATTTTTTTATTTTTATATATAGACATTATATGGCAGAGAATTGTGGAAATTATTTCATATGTTGGATTATTTTAAACTCAATTTTCTCCTTTATTTAAATCTAAATTATATGTTAAAAGTGATTTTCACTTTTCACTTAAAGAGATGTGACAAATGCAAGAACTTTTTGTGAATAACATGTTATCATTTACTGATCCAGTTGTTAAGTGTATGCTTGCTTACATAAAAAAAAAATACATGAAAAATCTCATTATAGTTTTAGTATTTATATCTATAATATCAAAATAAATTAAATCAATAATAAACAAACACAGTCTTCTATTTTAAAAACAGCCCATTAATTTCAAATATATATATATATATATATATATATATATATATATATATATATATATATATATATATATATATATATATATATATATATATATATATATGTTCTAACTGGACCACCATACAACCCATTTATTACCTCAGTTGAACAATTTCCTGATGAGCATGATGCAGAAAGAAACTATTGATTGGCATTCCCCAATGTGGATATTAATCCCCCTACAACAATATTTCCTGCTCATCAGAGGATGTATCACCATAGAGACTGAAAGCATCTAGACATTTCTATGTTTGGTTTTCCAAAAAGTGCCATTAGAGTCCCATCTCACTACAACCTGACTTACGTAGTTCTAGTTATGTCAGACATAGCTCAGGAGACATGAAATTCTCATGAACAAGTGCACTGAAGGATGAGTGATGCAATAAAAAATAGAATTGAACAACTAAAAGTAATTTTAATTAACATCAATTTTATTTAACAATAATTCATTTTAAGTCCATAGGTATTCATGTGTGAAGATTTATTTTCAGTTCACTTATGAGAAGCAGTTTAAAAACACTATTTATCAATAATCCATTTGCAAGTCCTTCTAATAAAGTATATGCAGTCAAGCAGTTATGATTTATGCAGCATTTCATTATTTTGAGAATTATTACAGGCTGGTAAACATTTAAACTCAGTAATTCTAGGTTTGTGGGGCATTTATAATTTAGTAAAACATAGATGTATATTCATGCACATAAACTTTATTATTTTATCCAGATACAAGTAATATGCAGTTAGGCATTTATGATTTATACAGCATTTTATTATTTTGAGAATTATTACAGGTTGGTAAACATTTAAACTCAGTAAATCTAGGTTTGTGAAGCATTTATAATTTAGTCAAATATAGATGCATATTCATGCACATAAAGTTTATTATTTTATCCAGATACAAGTAATATGTAGTTAGGTATTTATGATTATTACAGCATAAATATTTACTTGGTCTGCTGCAAACATATATTTTTATACATAAATTCATTAGAAGTTTCATTTATAATTTGAAATATAGAACACAATTAACGTTTTCATATTTCTCTATTAATTTTTTTTTCTTTTATTAGAAATTTTATCATAGCATTAATAATTAAATTGCTACTATTTTTAATTCTTACCTTTTTACTTGTTGTTCTCTTTCAATACCAATGGGGGTTTAATGAATGTCACAGTAGACAGGCTGGAGCTACTTCATGATCGTGGATGAGGAGAAAAAAGGTCAATCGCCCATGTTAAATTGTTTCTTCATTGTTAAGTTTTGATTTTTCTGTCTTGCTTTACTTATTAAAACTGATAAAAATAAACACTCTCTGATAATCTGAATTTTCCAAATATTTTATAATTTCTCTGCTTGTTTTATCCAATATAACTTCTTAAAAAAACTACTTTCTCAATTGCTTTACCTAATAAAAAGTGATAATAATAAAAAAAAACTATTCTCTCTGTCTGATGTTCCAATTTTTTCTCAGCCTATTTATACTGTTTCTGCTTATCAGAATGGATTCTCTTTACATCACACCTACTTCAATTGGTGTTGGTGGTATGTTTTCATCCACATTTGTGCCATTTCCCCCAGCTCATTGCCTATTCTTTTTGGCAGTAGAAGACCATTTTTAATTATCTGGCTATGTGTTTTCAAATTTCAACTAATTTTAATGTTTCCTTGCCTGGAGCATTTTGCCTTACTAATTATTTTTTAAAATAAAAAATAGCTTATCTTTTTTTTTAAATGATGAATTTTGATAAAGAACAATTTATACTTTTTTTTAATTGCAGATTTAAAGGTATTCGTTGTCTTTTTTTTTCTTTAATTTGACCAAATTAACTTTCTTTTTTCATTGCAAATCATGTTAATCTTTTTAAATGGGGGGGGGATCTTTTGAATATATGCATGGAACAGTATATCTATTTCATTACCCCCCCACCAAATTTTGGGATGAAATTGCCTGGAAGTATGATTTTATTCCATATATTATACTCATCCTCTCCTTACTGCATCTCTTCTGGTTTTAGATGTGCCAATAAAATGGGTAAGATGAGCTGGAAAAGTGAATACATGAACTGTAGCCTCCAATGCCAGAATTAGCAGATGGCCAAGCACAAACTACTAGTACACACTGTCCCATTACATCACAAGAAAATATCTCATTTTTAAGCACTACCTCTCTTGTACCTAAAGGGATCATCCAACTAAGAATAGGAGCCAGGAAAAATTTGGCACTGAGGCAGCCCTGATCAGCTTCTGTGAGTCTTAGAGGCTTATTAATTCAGTCTATTCATGAGACCAAGGCTTAATTATGAGGTCTATATATACACACCACTGGACTACTCTCGGAGCACAACATCCAGGTTGGGATAGTGCCAAGCATATGCTTCGGAGCATCATAAACACAATGCATCCAAGCAGCTCCACTTAATCATCCACCCACCTTGACATGAAAAACACAAATTCATGCATCACTACATTCCACTCACAAACTTCTTCCATCAGCTATCTCTATTTTATTGTTCTTAATTATAACTACAATCTGGCTTGGGAGACTGATGATCATGATCAGTTCTTTTATAATCCTCTTCTATATTATGAGGTGACACACTTCTGGATCATCTTTTTGTTGGGAATTTTTCTTGCTCAACATCACTGTGGTGGCTTCTTTCTCCACTTCCATATTGTCTTTGCAGATCTATGTTACTGTTTGATCTTCTAATTACACAAGTCTGGTATGGACCATGAAAACCATCTGAGGTTTTTCTCTTGTTCCTCTTCCATGGTGGTACTTTATTTTTAGAAATAAATAAAGGTTTATTTTTGAATAGTTCTTCTGCCATAGCAATCATTTTTTTCATTTTTTTTGTTATTTGTAAAAGTTTCTTGTTGTTTACTTTTTTCACATCTATAAATACTGAGTTTTCAGACTCTTTTTTGGTTTCTTTTCCTGCATCAGCAAGTATATTTTTAATAACTATCTTTGTAACTTCTTTTTTGTATTCAATTTTTGATATGAGTTTATTGAGCTTTTGTTTATGTTTTCTATATATGGCTGAAAACTAGCATACTTTTCTTTCAGATTTATGGTTTCTCTTTATACCTCTGTTACTGTTTCAGAGCATATATCAGACAATTTTTCTGAAATATTTTCTTCTATATTGTTCAGTTTCTTAGTTATATGAGAATTAAGTTTTTGATTATATTCATTTTCATGTTTTTCATCTTTTTGAAGATCAGAAGATTTTAATTTTGCTTTATTAGATTCATTTTCATCCATTTAAAACTCTTTTACTGTGTTTGATACTATTCTAGTCTCAGCTTCTATATATACTATTTCATTTTTTCAATTTTAGAGATATTTTCCACAATTAGAAGTTTTCCTTAAGGTGGACTGACAATTTCAATATCACCCTTTGTAATTTAATTTTTTCCTCTTTAATAATCTCAAATTTTGCTTCATCAGTAATAGGATATTCAATTTGTGATTTCTTTAAAATATATTTGGTTGGAAATTCTAAAGTTTCTTCAACTTGCTTCAATTCAACAATATCCTCTGACTCCTTTTCTGTTTTAACATGTTCCTCCACTAAACTCCTTTTTTCAATTAATTCTGACATCTCCTTTTGAATATCAATGTGCAACTTTTCTTCTACAACATCTGAATCAATTCTTTGCCCAGACAGTTTAGGTATAATAATATCAGCTTCTTCCTTTATAATTACATCTCTTTGGCTATGATCTTCTCTTTGTTTATCCTTTTGTCTATGCTCTTTTTATCTTTGTCTATGCTCTTCTTCTTTTTGTTTATGGTTTTCTTCTCTTTCTTTATCTCTTTGTCTACAATCTTCTTCTCTTTCTTTATCTTTTTGTCTACAATCTTCTCTTTGTCTACGCTCTTTTTCTATTTGTTCTTTCACCATTTCTAATAGCTGCCTTAACATGGCTATCTTTTCTGTTTTCTGAGATTTCTTTTGATTATCTGCTTTGATTTATTGTTTATCTTCTTCCTCAGGAATATTTTCTATACTTTCTGTATTCATCATCTTATTTGTTTTTTATTTGGTTATCGTCAATATTTTTTAAATTTTATTTGTACTTTTCATTTCAATTTTGATAAGGTTCTCTTTCCATCCATACCATGATTTAACTCCAAGTCTTCATTATGCAAGTTTTCTTCTTTATCTGCCATTTATGCCATTAATTTTTATGTTATTTTAATTTTTCTACCTTTTTTGAATAAATCACATCAGTGCATCATATGCACTAATCACATCACAGAATCATGATTTGCTTATGCCTTTTCCATTTCTTCTCTTTCTTATTACTCATTTCTAGTTGTTTTATGTCTATGGATTTGCTAGCTAGATAAGGCCTCCCAGTAGGGTTCCAAATGTAACTGGACCACCATACAACCCCTTTATTACCTCGGTTATAACAATTTCCTGATGAGCATGTTACAGGAATTTACTAACATTTGGCATTCCCCAGTGTGGATATTAATCCCCCTACAACAATATTTCCTGCTCATGAGAGGATGTAGCACCATAAAGACTGGAAGCATCTAGACATTTCTATGTTTGGTTTTCCAAACGGTGCCACTAGAGTCCTATCTCACTACAACCTGACTTATGTAGGTCTAGTTATGCCAGACATAGCTCAGGAGGCATGAAATTCTCATGAACAAGTGTACTGAATGATGAGTGATGCAATAAAAAATAGAATTGAACAACTACGAGTAATTTTAAGTAACAACAATTTTATTTAACAATAATTCATTTCAAGTCCATAGATATCCATGTATGAATATTTATTTTCAGTAGACTTATGAGAAGAAGTTTAAAAACACTTTATTTATCAATAATCCATTTGCAAGTCCTTCTAATAAAAAATATGCAGTCAAGCAGTTATGATTTATGCAGCATTTCATTATTTTGAGAATTATTACAGGTTGGTAAACATTTAAACTCAGTATTTCTTGGTTTGTGGAGCATTTATAATTTAGTCAAATATAGATGTATATTCACGCACATAAACTTTATTATTTTATCCAGATACAAATAATATGCAGTTAGGAATACAAGTATGTGTGTGTAAATCATTAATCTTTCCACTTCTTTTCTCAAGGATTAAAAAATATTTAGATCAATAAATTTAACTTAAAAGTTGTCATTAATTTAAATGCTTTTTAATTGTTTTATCTTTTTGTAAATGAATGTTTCAAAATAAATGACTTATTATTAATTGAAACAGCCAAGATGCTGCATCAACATTTATAATTGACTTCTAATGAGTAAATAATACTGAAAATATATATCATTAAAGTTAAAACAAATACTTGTAAATAATATTTTATTTTTCTTCATATTAGATTATGTAAAACATAATATAATTAGAATTTTACTCATCTGTACCTCTCATTACTATTTTTATACATATTTCTCACAAATTAAGTTTAACAGTGGATTCAAAAAATGAAACGAATACAGTAAGGCATTATTCCATGATTATCTTAGAAAAAGTAATTCAATTATAAATATGTACAAAAATATACAGAGAAAAGCTATGAGGATCACTATTAAATAGCTGAAAACATGCTAAGCATAGCGTGTTATGTTCATTAAATTAAAAATTTTCACTATATACTTTGTACATATTTATTTTTTAAATTATTACTTATATTTTAACAAATAAATCAAAAATACTAAAAATAATTTTAATTATCAATACAATCAAAAACTTCTTCTTTACCTTTTAAATGACTTTTAATTTTTATTTCTAAATAACACATAATAAAAATAAACAAAGGAAATTGATATAGCTTGTTATTGATATGTATTAGATAAAAGATAATGTAAAAAATATTCACAATAAACATTTCTCCTCATTGTCCAATTTTGTCTATAAGGATAAAAGGATATCTATAGACTAACATATGACAATGTAATAAGAAGTGTGTTTCTGATTTTTCCAATTTTTTATGCATAATTTCTAGGTTACTCAGTGTTGGCAATGATATTTCTTTCTTATTATGGGCATGTTCTTTATGATTACTCATACAATAAATAATAAATGCATATAATTAAAGTAATAATGATGTTCTTTGTTGAATGCAAAGATTATCACATAGAATAATTAATAATATAACAAAATGCATTCTAAAATATGTTTGATGTTCTTCATAAAGGTATATAACCAAAAGATACCAGGAATATTATAAACATAATTAATGAGGGTCTTATTTTTTTTCAAATAATGAATATCAGTTTTAACTTGATTAAATAGCATTTTAATTAAAGAACTTATATAACAATAACATCATGTTCTGCCTCTGAAATTATGCCCAAAACTAAAAGTATATAAAATATAGGATCAAGAAAATAAGATGATCACTTATAATACATCGAATAATATTGATCTAACTTAACTTTTAAATGCATTTTAAAATTTTGATATACTCATTATACATGAAGTAATTCCATATATTGTATTTTATAAATACATCCATATATTTTTAAAAATTGTTACTTATATAACAAGCAACTTGATGAAATATATATATTAAATTATTTGTATTATTTGTATATATTAAATTATTATATATATATATTAAATTATTTGTTTTATAGTTAATGTTGTTCATTTACATACTCTTTTTACACATGCCCTGACATCTATTTAATTTATGGTGGACCACATGTGTAAACTGATCTCTTAACCATAATACTTAAATATATTTTATTATAGTTTATTGTCTGTTTCGCAAAGTAAAAGTACTATTTTTAATAACCATATTAAATACTTTTCTGTTTTTATGTTAAGTGATAATTAAAATGGTAATAACACTGTGAAAACATAAATATTGATATTAATGAAAGTTATTTTTAATAATTTCGTTATAAATGTATCAGATAATTTAATAGTTAGCAAATGGATATAAACATTATTTTTTCATTTACTATTATATTCATGTTGCCTCCCTTATTTTATAATCATGAGCAACTAAAATTTTCTACTAAAAATGTATTGTTCTTTTTCTCCTATCTTTTTTCTTCAAAATCCTTTAAACTTTTGTATCAATGAAAGATGTTGATAATACTTTCAACACTTGTAAATAAATGTCATCTTGAAAAATTCAATACAGTTTTTTCATCATGAAGACATTTATCATTTTTTTATTAAATATGATTTTTTCAAGACAGTATTACTGACAGAATTATTTCAGAGAGCTTTTGATTTTTTTAATGATGATCTGATGGGGGGGGGGGGGTATTTTATCTTTTAAAAGCTCTCTCCTATTCAGTTTAAATTTAATTCTAGAATTGCTAATTTATTACTGTTTTTCTGTTATATAATCTCTAGAGTTTATTTTTAAATTAGAATTTGAAAATCATTTACCAATATGTTGAGTTTTTTTTTTTTTTTTTGAGAGAGAGAAATGTGTGTGGGGGGAGGAGATAATACAATTTATTTAGCAATATAATTGTAAGTAAAATTATTTTATTTCATATTTTATAGACTAAATTTCGATATATATCTGTTATAATATCATCATCATCATCATCATCATCATCATCATCATCATCATCATATCATATTATTATTATTATTATTATTATTATTATTATTATTATTATTATTATTATTATTATTATTTACTAATAAATAAGCATTATATACATTGTTTATTTAACATTTACTAGCTACAATAAATGATTAATAATTTTATTTGCAACAGTTTTATTTTTTACAGACTATGGCCAAGATATGTTTCAAATTAATTCATTTTAAACAGTGCTAAAAAAAATTAAAATATTATAAATTAATTAATATGATTAGAAAGATATAATTAAGAACAATAAACGTAAAGATTAAACTTTTTTATGATGATTAAATAAAACTGAAAATATTTGTCTATTTACTATTATTATTATATTTTTTAAAAAATATAAATATAACAGGTATATTAGACAGAATGTCCCAACATATATTTAATATTGTATAGACTATTTTAAAATTTAATGAATCTATGTAAACTTTTGTATTCACAAATTGACAGCAATATTTGCAGTTTTTTTTTTTTTATATACTTTTTTTACATTATAAAATAAATAATGTGAGGAGTACTTTTAAATTATAACTGAAAAGTGATGACATGAAGGGTTAAAGTTTTCTTAGCTTATGTGAAGATATTCTATAAATATATTAACATAATTATCTCTGTAAATTCAATCAACCCAAATTGGAGTGAATTTAATAATGATGGCAATAACTTTATTAGAAACATCTTCTATTTTAACACCTTTTCTTTTTTTTTCGTCATAAAAATTTAATGAAAAAAAAAATCTAATTTTATCTACTATAACAGATTACAAATTAACTATTCACACCCCTATCCCCTACTCAAATTTTAATAACAAATTAAGAGTTTATTAAATAATATTAAAAAAAAAAGTCGGTTAATGAAATAAGCAAGAAAATTTCACTATAATGGTTATTTATTTGAGTAACTAATAAGATTATTAAATTCTAACAAATAGCGGAAATTGACGAAATAATATTTGCTAAACAAAAATAAAGAATATTGGACAGTAGTATTAGGATTTTTAAAAATTACTAATCACATTAGAAAATAAACCTTTTATTATATTTTCTTCGAAATTTTATAAAGAGTGTTATGTTGTAAGAAGCATATTATAAAAATATTGTAAATCTAATTATGCAAATTTTAACAGGAAAGCAGAAAATAAAAGTTATTCTATTATTCTTCCAAATTTGCAGTTGTAAATACTGCTTCATAAAATCTTGAAAATAAAAATAATTGAAAGATTTTTTTAAATATATATCAAAAAAAATTGCAAATTTACATTTCAATTTCATCTGCATTAGTAAGAATTTTTCTCAGTTGGTTTATCACTGTCCAACAAACAGATTTATCACAATTCAAATGTAAGAAAGTAAGATAACCCTTACAATGCTAGATCTAATATAAAATAAAAAGAACAATTAGAAAAACAATAACTACATTTAAAAATTGGAATATTAATGGAAATTAGAATAAACATTTTATTGTAAAAAGATAATCTGAAATTAAAAATAAAAAGTTTTTAATCTAAAAAAATAAATAATTAAATAACTGGTTTGTTAGATATTGTATATATTTATTGCACTTATTATTATATTCTGAATAAAATCTAACTAATAAATTACAAAAGAATATGTTGATCTACATGAGAATATAAATTTTAAAAAGCCCACTGAAAATAGTAAATATATATTTTATTACTTACTAAAAATGTACAGCACGTTGAATGTAAATAATTTTTATAATATATTTGTATATATGATAACTGATCTTTAAACATAAATAATATCAATTTGATCTATTTATATTATTGAAACATACATTCATTGTCTTAGAATATTATTTTAATCGCATTAACGATTATAATTTAATGCCACCTTAAATTATTCATTTAAATTCTGTGACATTAATTTAAATACTGCCTGACTATTGGTTTATAACTTCTTTTAAATTGTAATGAAACATCTTTCCTTAATATATATATGACGATTTTCACATATTTTAGATGTAAATTATAAATTTGATGTCATAAAGAATAAAGTTCATGAGTGATGCTATTCAGCTGAAACATTGGTCTATTTATAATAAAAAAATCATACATGAATGAACCTAAAAAAATTATCATATATATATATATATATATATATATATATATATAATTTTATATTCATATATTTACTGTTACTATATATATATATATATATATATATATAGTAACAGTAAATTTGCAACAGCTCATGGTTTAAACCAAAATCCAAAGATATACAAATATGCATAAGTTTTGATTCAAATAAATATTAAATATGGTGAACGTTGAATGGTTAATAAATTAAAATAAAATCATTTAATTCAAATATATAATAATATTAACTACAATCGATGTTGATGATAATGACTTATATCATAAGTATAGATCTTCCTAAAAGTATTTTATTTGTTTTTCAGTTTTAATAAAATAAAAAATTATACTCTAAGGTGACAAACATTCTAAACAGAAAGTTTATTTTTGGAAAATTTATTAACACCTGGTTATCATCACTTACAATTTATTACTGCCACCCATGCCTGTTCCTTAGTGGATTGCATGACTTGTCAGGCTTGTGGTTATTATTAGCATATGGGATATTAAAAAACACAATATTTGAATTGACTTGGAGAAGCAAACACAAACTAAATAGATTAATAAAAAATAATAATTTATTAACACATAATATATAAAACTGTTGCATATTCCTTTGCCACTGTTAATACATATATAAAATACTAATATGTAATATAGGGAGTGTACCAATAGCTCAAACAAGCTTCTGTTTGATAAGTGTAGTAACAGAAAATATTTAAAATCTTGATGTGAAACATCCACATGTCCAGTCCAATTGGTTTCAAGCTTTTGGCTCATCTCAGTGAGGAACTAGAATATTCAGACACTAGATCTAAAATATCAACTCAAAGCACAGCACTTATTTAATATGTAACATTTAAGTAGAAACTCTGAAATTTTCAGACATGAAAATGTTTTTAACTTCAGCTATTTAACTTAAATAGTTATATAGGACTGAACGAAATTCAGATCTACCATATATTAATGGCCTTAGAATTACGAAGGCCATAAAGGTTATGATCTATTTAAGTTAGATAGCTGGAGTTAAAGACATTTTCATGACTGAAAATTTCAGAGTTTCTACTTAAGTGTTACATATTAAACAAGTGCTGGGCTTTGAGGTGATATTTTATATCCAGAGTCTGAATATTCTAGATCCTCACTGAGGTAAACCAAAAACTCAAAACCAATTGGTCTGGGAATAGGAATGTTCTAGATAGAGATTTTAAATATTTTGTCTTACTGCATATATCAATTAAAAGCTTGTCTGAGCTATTGGTATGCTCCCTATATTACATATTTGTAAATGCAAGCTCATAAAACAAATCTTGTGCTATACATAACTTGCTTTATTGATCATTATAAAATAATAAATATAATAATAATAAAAATTATTTTTAATTTAAGATCAAGACCCTATAATATCTATAATGATAATATTTTACCACATAAGATACTGCTATGTTGATGTCATTCTTTTAATATATTTATGGTTGTCTTCATTATATCCTCCAAAGATGGTAATTCTTTTCCTTGGGCACTGGTGATGTTAAAGAGGAAATATGATAGCATTGATAATATTACATAGGGTGCAGTATCAATACATTTTGGGTAATTTTTATTCTCATACTCCATATCTTTCTCTGTGGCATTATGAAGGCAAACACAGTCTGAATTTGCAAACTTCAGCATTTGTTTCTGGATTTGACTGCATTTTCTGGATATTTTGGCTGGTGTGAATTTTTTGTTGTCTAGTAACACATTAATTGATAGTCTTCCATTATATAAAATCATTATACTAGCTGTTATAAATGAAGTATTAAAAATATTAGAAAACAGTCAGCAAAATATGGATATCCAAGTTACAGTGGAAAACAATCCTAATCAACAGTTTCTCTCCTCAGCATTAGATCATTGCAGCACAGCTCTTTAAATCAAGGCTTCAGATAAACTAAGATAGATTTGACTAGATGGATTGGAATGGAATGTCTTTGTTAATTGTTTCAGACTTATTAATATATATTTGATGTTGTTCAACAACATGCTTTTTAAACAATGAATTCATCACCAGCTAGTTATAAAATTTAATATATTGCCTTTTTACATGCCTTTTGTAAAATATTCTTTTTATTTTTATCATAACATGTTGTGGAAACAATTTTATAGATACCATATCATGATTTAATACATAAATGAAGAAATTATTATCATTTCATACATAAATGAAAAAAAAAAAAAAGGGGGGGGGGGTTTTCTCTCTTTATTTACATTAGCTAACATAGGAAAAAAGAAAAAAAAAACTTTATTGCAAACTTTAAATATAGCTTGATAATCTACTTATTTTTATTATCCCATAATTTTAAATAAAATCCATCATCAGTTTTAATTTAAGAATTGACAGATTGTTTAAATGAAAGTTCCAATTGAAAGACAGATTAAACAGGTTTCAAATGCACTATATTTTCATAAACTGCACAGTGCAAATTTTTGCATGCATTGAGATTGCTTTTTTTTCTTTATTTACATTTCAATTTATCATTTAGTTATTTCTCATATAATAAAATTGTCAAATGCATAAACTAATTTGGCTTTTAATTCTTTAAATCAGTGCATCTTAATGGTATGCATATAAATGTAACACTGGGACAATTTAAGTATTTATTATTCATTTCGATGAACATTATTAAACATTTTTTATACAGCTCTGTAATATAATTAATCAGGGATGTTATCAGATTTGTTTTAGTTAATATATATACATATATATTAACTAAAACAAATCTACATATATATATATATATATATATATATATATATATATATATATATATATATTGTGGCCATCTGAATGGGCACAAGGGTTTAAGATACTTTGTATCTTAAATAAATAGTTATATTATATTAAAAAAAAATGAAATAGCCTTAGAATTTTAATTTTTATTTTTTGCTGGAGATTGCTTAAAGCTTAAATGTGGATTGCTTATGCAGTTTACTGACCACTTTATAAGTATTTATTAGTATTATTGTGGTTAATGGGGTATTTAACGTAAGAAAGGGGGGTTGTTTATTAATGGAATTGATACATCTTGTTGGAAATATGGAAAGTTATCCTGTGTTAGTATAATATTATTTGAATGGTTTCAAATATCCTTTATTCATTAATTCTTATCCTTTTGTCAACAGTTAATAGGAGTTTCAATTATATTTAGTTAAGATAGTTCAATATTTAGATTGCAGTGCATGTGTATGCATGTATCGCTCTGCATTGTTTCATTTCATTTTCATCTTTAATAACTGCAAACAATAGTACATTCACAATAAAAAACATTTAAATTACAGTAGGTAACTTAAATAATTAACAAATATATATTTCTTTCCAATGATTAATAGATAGTTAGATCAATGAATTATTTTATAAATTCAATAGATTATTAATCATTTTTATTTGATAGTTAATTAATATTCATTTTTCTTTCAAGTTTGTAAAAGCTATTTATTTTATTATTTGTATTTTTTTTCTCTTGTCTTCATTTAGTTTTAAAAAATCAAAGTAATTTTTTTTTAAAAGATTTGTTTTTGCATATGTAATTAGTTAGTTAGCAAGATGTGTGGGAGTAACCTTGGGGAAAGGGCAAATGAACTTTGCTAAAGAGAGTTTTTAACAAAGATCTCCAGTAGAAAATTGACTCTCTTTGTAATGTAATTGTAACCAGTAAACAGTGGTTCATGTATTGTAAAAATTAAAGCCAGTTGCTGAAGTCAAATTGACTTTGAAAAGACTTTCGAGTAAAAACTTCCAAAGGAGCTTAAGAACTTTATTATGGAAAAAGTTAATTAATAATGCAATTCTAAGGTTTTAAAAAGGTATGTCAGCTTGATTTACTCTCTTCGATTTAAACATTTCTGAATTAATCCCTTTATAGCTATTACTTTTTTAAAAATGTGTGTTAATAATGTCCAGTCTACATTATTTCACTTAATTGCCATTTTAAATAAGAATGGTTTACATAAATGTTATTGTTGTATCAGTAAGCAACGTATATATGGAAAATGCATGCAGAACTATACTACGGAATATATTCTAATTTCTCACTATTTTTCGCATTGTATTTTTGTGAAGATTATACATAGACTTAAGAATATGTCTATTTTGATAGATCATACTATGTTTAAGTTCATCGTAAGGAGATAACAGTATTCATTTATTTGATATTTCTGGAACTAAAGCGTATTTTTAAATTAAGGAAATAAAATGTAAGCTACTTCTGTTTAAATTGAATAGGACAGAAATGCCAGTAATTTTTGTTCTCTTCAATAAGGACAGAATATAAAACAAAGCATTATTAATTATGGAATTACTAAGGACAATTTAAAGTGTTAAATGCTATTCAGAAAATACTAAGGATAATTGCGTATTTAGTCCAGAACTACAATGGAGAATGTCTTATATTTTCAGTATAATAAAGGAGAAATCCACTGCTTGTGTATGATTTGGTACCTCGAATGTATATGCTATGAACACTGAAAGGTGCTGGGCATATTTAAGTTATGCTTATATTTTTTTAAGTTATACTGCAGAAGTGCATTTTAGTTTAAATTCAGTTTGGAATGTGTCCCATATTGTTTCGTAAACCTGGAACCGAGCTTTGCAAGTAAACTTTATTTTAAGTTACCAAACTAATAACTTTTATTTCTTTATTTTTTTTATTGCTTGTCATAATTAATGTATATGATAGGTAGATAGGCTTTATTTATTATTATGTAATTTATAATCTGTGTTATTTTGACTTTCAAGACCGCCTCTGAAGCGTTTCCAAATGAGGAGTACACTGGTAATTGTTATTTTACGAAGGTAAAAGAAAGAAATATTTTTTTAATATATTATTAGAGAGGTTTACATTTATTTTGTATACTTTATTATCTCAAAGTGAGAATTTTTTTTTTTTAAATCAATGAACGTATAACATAAATAGTTTGTTAGATATGAAAGAAAGTTCATTCGTAATAATTATAAATATTAAATTTTAAAAAGTAACCTAAAGTTTATTAAATTAAAAGTTATACCTTAATGTAATATTTAGTTATCATGTTACCTGCTTAGTGTGCAATTTAGAGTTGTTATTATATATACTTTTTATTCACTGGTGTGTATTTGTTTTGCACAATTATAATATTTGTTTGATAAAGTATAGTTTGTGAATAAATTTATGCATAAATTTCATACACTGTCGTATTCTACTGAGTTGAATGGATTGGTATATTATCTGTATGTATTTATCTGCCAGCGTGTATTTATAATGTTCGATATTTAGAGAAGCTATGAGAATAGAAAGAAATCGTTGCATTATAATGGCTGTAGGAATAAAAGATCTTGCTTATTTAGTATATGTTAATAATTTTCCCATGAGTAGAGCCTAGTTTATTTTATATGCATATGATTAATGATATTTTTTTTGAAGTGATGTTGTTAGGGCACTGGTGATGAGGAATTAAATCCCCACCAATAATGTATTTAGAAGTAAATGAGTTATTGTTGAAATATGATTAAATGATGTTTAGGAAGTTATGTGACGTTTTTCTTAGATTCTTGGTAATGATGAATTGTAAAAGTGTTCAGTAAGAGTTATTTGCTCCTCATGTAGATTTCCCTTGTAAGTATAGTATATATAATCATAAAAATATAGCTTTGTGTTAATTAATATGTGGCTAGATAAATTGTTAGATTAATTCTTGATGTAGTATTAGTGTCATATTTTTATTGATGAATTACGACATTGTTCGAAATAAAATAAGTGTATGATAGTTTCTTAATGAATGGAGAGTTTACAGAAAAGATTGTTTTACATTATTGCTGCTTGAATGTGCACACACACTCGTAATTTAAATAATATCGCGTATATAAAGTATAGAATTATTGAAATTAAAATGAGAAATAAACGCTTTTGAAATATACTACAGTCATTTAATAGAAGTATAAAGTATTAAGATTAAAACGGGAAATAAATATTTTGTGTATTTATTTAAATAAGTGTTACAAATCATCAAATCATCAGAATAAACATGATTTTGTTGCTATAAATGAAAGGTATACATAATTGAAAGTGATTATTAGTCAAGTAGAGAAAGTTGCTTTGTTGAAAGCCAAAAATAGGTAATTTTATTTATTTTATCAATCAACAGTAATATCCTCTCGAAAGTATCTATTTTTTTGTGCTAATAATATAACATTTTACTTATGTATTGTCATATGGATAAAACATGTAGGCAAAGCCTGTGTTTGAAGTCAGGATATTTAAACTTTGTTATTAATTTGCTTTGATAGTAGGGATAATCCCAAACTGATGCTAAAAAAAAAGTTTATTTGATAATCTAAAAATATGTAAAACAAATAGTTCATTTGTAAATATTATGTTAAACCAAGTTTATTTGTTATAATAAATAATTTGTTTAGTTATTTAAAATCTTAAGAACTGTGTCTTGAGTTATTCTTGTGTACATTCGTATTTCCATTCCCACATCTCCATATTTCATAAATCTATTATAAAACAGATATATTATTTTAGAGTTATAATATTAAATTTGCTAGTGTCTGACAATATTGTATTTCTTAATCCAAACATTATAAAGAGTATTTGCCACTTGATAAATGTATTAGAAAGGTCGCCAGGTCAGTATATTTGTGAGATGATGATATGAGATTAAATAACCCTATCTCTGTCATTATCTTATTATTAAAATACAGTAAAATATTTAGTCAATTTGTTTCATTATATTTTAGAATTATAATTTATGGGCCAATGTAGTTTATTTAATTCAACTGTGTTTGTTAAATTCCCTGAGATCTTATTATTTATTTCTTGATTGGCATTAAAGTAGATGTTTAGATTATGATATGCCAAGTCATAGAATTGTTTAAGAATATAATTACAGCAAGTTGATATATGTTATATTTGGATGAAGGAAGAAATTAAGTTTAAAGTATATTTTAATAGACTGTACTAAGTAAACATTATGATTCTTTATCATACAATTATTAACAAAGGAATTCACATTATATTGAATGTTTTATAATATTTCTTCTTTTATTCATGTATTATCATATATCTTATGAACTGCCTATAGCCTGAGCTGAACATAAACTTAAATATAGAGTCTCAGTAATAATTTTATTATATCTTTTGTTATATTGTTCTATTCATTAATAGAACTGATGCCTGGGCATTTTGCTCATGTAATGTATATGAGCGGTGTTGGGAGTGTAGGTTATAATATATATAGTAATTCAATTAACACTACAACATTGGTTTATTGAATAAATGAAATACTCTCTATCAAAAGCAGAATATAAAGTCTTTTGAAAAGATCAGAATATATTGTCTTAGCTTTTTATCTAAATTTATTTATATAGACATATCTAAAGCATTTTGATATGAAAGCATGGATATCTTAAATTGATCAAATTACTTCTTTAAAGCTATATTTCAACTTGCTTTACATTAATTTTGCTGACTTTTATAAAATGTTTTAATTTATAACCTTGTGTTGAAAGTATTTCATTTGCTCAATAAGGAAGTTTATATATGGAGGTATTCAAATCATATTTAAAATATTTCTTGATATCAAACACTATTATTAAAAAATATTGTAATGATATATAGAAAGATCTACAGACAAATATACAAATAGATAGGTAGTTAGATAGATAGATAGATTAACATATGAACAGATTTATTGATTAAATACATAAATTAGAAACATAAAAATGTCATGTAATGCAATAGAAAAATAAATCAATATATACATTCTTAAAATAAAAATTGTGTTACTCATGAAGAATAACAATATATTAGAATTACAAAGTGCAACAGTTGACAAACATTTCTGTATAACTTGCATAACAAAAACAAGTAGAATTTGGGGAAGTTATCTATCATATGTGCTTTATATCAAATTTAATATCATTGATGGAAAATTTATTATTGGTACAGTATATTTAAAAACTCAGTGTGTGTAAACCATATTGCCAAATCTGTGGACTGAAAGGAATATTTTATATAAATATAAGCTTTGATCTATATACAGATGTAAAATCGTGGCTTTGAATCATTGTTTTATATTCTAAGATTTTAAACAATTGAATACATTTAAGAAAAAAGATTCAGGTTAATAGCAGTAATCATCAGTGTGGTTAATTTAAGGATGACTAAATAACAATAAACATTTTACAGCAATAGCATTAAAAAATACATCTATTTGATGAATTAAAATATAAAGATCGTCAGAGTTTTTGCACATCTTTACTATTATTTTCATTATCTACAAAACAATTCAAAATCAGGAAGGTAATAGAACAGTATAATAATAGAATCAACATAATTATTTTTACACTCAGAGCAACAATTAGTCTCCGTTTTAGATTCTTAAAGAATATTTGTATGTGTTTAAAAAATTATGAAATGTAATTTTTATAAAATGAATACAAATATTTAAAAAGTAATTATTTTTAAGTTAATAAGTAGAGAGTAACCTTATAAAATATATTAACAAATAAAATTGACCACAGTTAAATTTTCTAAAATATGAAGACTGACATTATACATAATAACAAATCATTTAAATTAATATAGATTTGGCAGAATATCTAAATTGTTTTAAAAATACATTTTGATAAATATTTAAAATCACTGAAGGTCAATTAATTCCATTCATATTCACTGTAGTTTAGTACAGTCATAGAATTACATTCTTAAGAGCTAAATCCATTGGATCAAAGCTCAAACTTGTCATTCCCTGTGCACACACAGTACATGAGCTCCTGAGAAATTTGTATATAATCATTCATAATGTAAGAGACTCAGTACATTAAATTCTCTGTTGTCAAGAACATAATTACATTTAAAGAACCACATGGTTCACAGTTCATGAAAAAAAGTATTATATTCTTATTAGTTAGTGAGTCATACAGAATGTTGAGCAATAAATTCAAATAAGGTAATGGATATGCGATATTTTGAAGAGTTTAGTGATCCAAAAATTAATAAAGAGAATCATGAACATGTTGGATTAAGTTTAAGCTCTTTAATTATATGATAGATTTAATAAGGTAGTTAATTCTTATTTATATATTAAATTTGAAAAGCATCTTTCAAATCAAATTTAAATTGCCATCTTGGTTTAAAAATAACCATTGTTATTCTATGATTTCTAATTATAATTTGAAAATATTTATATTACATTAGTGAAAACATTTACAATATTATTTAGTTAAGAAATTATAACATATGAGGTTTATTCTACAAAAATTGTGTGATAAAATTGTTATTGGCATTGATAGAAGTTTTACATTGGAATTCTCTAAGCACTATTTAAGTAAAGAATTTTTTTGAAATAAAAATATATAATGAAGGTTAAAGACATGTCATATAATAATTATTACAATACACTATAGCTATTGTGACTTAATTCAAAATGGTGGCTTGAACATTTGTATTTTCATTTTAATTCTATTGAGAACTAGTTAATTTAAATAAATGTTCATTTTTATCTTTGCATCATTGGAGGAAAATTCAAAAAGATTAAAATGCTAAAACAAGCAAATGATTTTTTGTGCTTCTATGAACTTGCCATATTGATGTCATGGTGAATATAAGAGAGTCTGGGTTAATGGTTTTCTTAAAAGGATTATTATGTCACAAAGCCATGAGAAATCTTTTATTATAGAAGCAATACATGAATGTTTTGGCCTGATATGAATGTATTTAAATAATGAATTTATATAGATTATGAGTATTGATACAATTAAAGATGAGCTCTGATAATGATTTTTTTTAAAACTCTAACAATATTTGTATTCTAATGTTCATATTATCACAATTAGCATTAATATAAACACAATATTTATTATTATATGATTATCTGATACAAAGTGCAAATAAAAAGACAAGAAACTATTTCAAAACAGATTTACCACTTTCAAATTAGCTTTAAATGAAATTTGTAATACGTGGTAATTTAGATATATGTATATTATTGTCTTGAAAAAAACTGATTTTATTGAAACATCTAAATATTTTGGATATTATGTTTAACAACATGAAGCTCATTTATCTATGATATTGGTTAATTAATAATAAAAATGTCTTTTTACATATCTACAATAAAATACTTTTTTAGTTACTTAGATTAATAAAGATAATATTAGTAAGTATACATTTACGAATTGTAAACGATTTTGCTGCCAAATATCTGCCAAAAGACGCTTCAGAAAGATTGACTCTCTCTGCATATCTATTTATTATATAGTTTTAACAAATTTGCCAGTTAATATTAATTTAATTGTTGAATAAAAATAATAAATTTCTCAATAAATTTTAATTATGTGTATTTATTTATTAATTAAAAGATACTTTATACGTTAAAATATGTAACTTAAATAATACTCATATACACTCACTTTATTTTTAGTATCTACTTTTACATGAGTAAGATCTTAAAAATTACAACAATAAAAAAAGAGAATAAAGATTTAGGGAATCATATCACCTTAATCTTTAATTTTAATCAAGACTATGTATAAATAGATCAGAAATGAAGATTATTTAAGCATTTAAAAAAAATGATGTTTATTTTATGATGCAAACATCGTTTCCCGCTAATTGTCATCTTTCCATACACAGTAGTGCCATCCAGTGCAAACCATAGTAATCAATAAATGTAAGATATGTGCATAAAATCCCTATTTACTGCCTAGACATACAATATCCTCAGACTATTTTCTAGTGTGTGACTTTTATTAGTGAGAAGCCTTTTAACTGAGAATATTTCACCTAGATTTTAGGATCTAATGCAACCTCCAGCAGCCACCTTGTACCTTTTTGGTTAACTATCAAGTGATGAGTCTAAAATGAAAATGGATATTTTCAATCAAAGCATCCTTTACTTACATATCATATAGATCTGAATTTATAATTTTTGTATCTTTGGTTGTTCAATTACAATAGTACCATCATTTTATAAACAGGAATAATATTAAACTGCTAAACATCACATAATCATCATTTTCTTTTCAAATATCTAGGTACATTGCTCTCAGATCCAAGGTACCTTACTGATGAAAGCTACAAGATAGACACTATTCTAAGTATATTAGATGAGAAAGGTATTTTATGTACAAACTTTTTTGCATTCATTGAATACTATGGTTTGCAATAGGTAGCACTTCTGTGTGGAGAATTTTCTACTGTTTTAGTAGCTTGGATAAACATAAGAAATGGTGACTATGTTTAGTTTAGTTGTTGAATAGTCATTTTTTTTAAAAATAATTATGTCTTGGTTTAAACAACTATATAATCATATATCCATTACAGAAAAAATAACAATGAAGACTTTTTATTTCCCATGTCCTTTCTATGTATTTTATTGAGATATTATTGAGCCCATGTTTGTCTTTCTTGAATAATAAGGGAAAAATTAATTTTTAATATCGATTTTCTCATTACTTACTTTATTTAAGCAATAGTATTAAAAGAAGAAAATGCTGCTATATTTGCAATGAAAATATAAAAGTGAAACAGAATAATACAAACTGAAACATTCATTCAAAATATTGATAAATGGACTAAATCACGATGAACATAATTCAGAACAGATATTATTCAAAGAGAATATATATATATATATATATATATTCAAAGAGAATATATATATATATATATGGCTACAGAAAGAAGTTTACTATTAACTGAAAGCAGACCCTTTGATTCCTCTTGCAGGCCTTAAAAGAACCAAGCAGAGCAAATTTCTAATGTCCACTCCATACGTTCTTGCCATTGCAGCTGAAATTACTATGTGGTTACTCATATAGTATATGAACATGGATGGGCTGATCACCAACACACAATAACCAGTGTGGTGAGTTTATTGGCTTTTTATCTCCAAGTTTAAGAATATTTTTTCAATGTATATGATCATGACAGACAAAAATAAATCATGGCCCTTATTCCCAGGAGGCTGTAAAGTCACCAACCAAGACAGCAGTTGGTGGCTGAAGGTGGAGGGTGCTAAGAATCCCCTGATTGCAGACTCAGGCTGCCATTTGATGATGACTTTTTATTTAGGTACTTACAACTGCAGATCACTTTCAAGTGAAGGAAGATTGCAAGAGTTAGAAAAAGAACTGTTATATATTAAATGGGACATTATTGGACTTTGTGAAGTTAGACGAAAAGGTGAAGAAATAATTGATTTAAAAAGTGGAAATATACTCTAATATAAAGGCACAAATATTTAAAATACAAGTGAAGTTGGATTCATTATAAATAAAAAATGGAAGAATAACATTGTTGGGATTGATGGTGTATCAGACAGAGTGGCAAGATTACTTTTACAACCTAATAGCAAATACAAAATGCAGATAATTCAGGTTTATGCCCCAAGAAGGTCTCATTGTGATGAAGTTATAGAAGATTTTTATATGGATATACAAAAGGCTTTTGATCAGAGTAAACAACATTTTAATATTGTTATGAAAGACTTTAATGCTAGAATTGGTAAACAAATGAAAGATGAAAATGCTGTAGGTAATATTGGTTATGGTAATACAAATGAAAGAGGACATAGACTTGTGGAGTTTGCAGAAAAAGAAAAAAATTATATTGTGAATTCTTTTTTTGTAAAAAATGTTAAAAGGAAATGGACATGGAAGCATCCAAATAAAGATACAGCAGAATTGGATTATATTTTGACTAACAGAAGATACATATTTCAAGATTGTAATGTTCTTAATAAATTTAGCACAGGAAGTGATCATCGATTAGTAAGATGTAAGATACATGTTAATGCAAAACTAGAGAAACAAAATTATTTAGAAAAACAATATTTAAAATTGATATTCCTAATCTTCAGAAACATTCTAATGAATTTAAATTAGAACTTACAAATCGGTTTCAAGTATTAGTAGATTTTGAACATGATTCAGATTTGAATGACTTTAATAGGAAAATAAGTGATACACTTTTAAAAACTGCAACAAAGACAGCTGGTAGAAAAATGCAGCAATTGACCAATAAAATTTTTACTGAGAGAAGAGAATTTATGAAGAAAAAAAGGAATATGAGGATATATAACAATGATGCATTAAAAAAGATTGAATATCTCGAATTTTGTAAAATGGTGCAGAAAAGAGTTGAAAATGATATAAGAAAGTATAATTTTGAACTAGCAAGGAAAGATGTAGAAGAGAATAAAAGTCTAAAGAGTTAAAAACAACATTTTGGTATTGGTAGAAAATGTATATCTGCAATAAGAAAAAAGATAGCATTATTACTAAAAAGAGAGATGACATCATGAAATGTGTAGAAGACTTCTGTCAAGAATTATATAGTAATAAACAACAAGTACCTCCTGTACCTATTATATCTTCTGAATTGACAAAAATTCTGAATAAATATGTGAGATATGCAATTAAATTTATGAAGAATGGGAAGGTTCCAGGTAATGATGGAATTATAACTGATATATTAAAAGAGGAAGGTGAAGAAATAGAAAAAAAATTAGCAAAGTTATATACCAAATGTCTAAATAATAAATATGTATCGAATGATTGGAAGAATGCAGTATTAATATTAATATTTAAAAAAGGTGATAAAGAAGATATTAAAAATTACAGACCTATCAGTCTTTTATCAGTTTTATACAAAATTTTTACTAAGATAATTACAATTCTTCTACAGAAAAGACTGGATTTCCACCAACCAAGAGAACAAGCTGGATTTAAAAGTTGTTTTAGTACAGTAGATCATATCCAGGTATTGAGAGAAATTATAGAAAGGACAAATGAATATAGTATTTAAATTGTCATTAATGTTGTAATATTTTTAGGAAGAAATGCATTGTAGGGTAAAACATATCCCTAAATATGAAACAATTCTATGATAATAATTATATAATAATCTCTGAGATGATATACAAAAGATAAGTTGATAGATGTAAATAGAATTCAGTTCGATGGTATTAATAATCTTAGACAAGAATAAATATTTCCTGAAGCATAGTATTCAAAGTAAAAAGTTGAAATAAACAAGGAAACTCATTGACATAAATTAAATTAGTCAAACGGAAGTCAACCTCCAATAAGGCGCTAATTCTTAAATGTTATAAATCTCCGCATTATTAGAAATAACGCATTATCAGTGTTTGACTTCCGTTTGAATAATTTCAAATTTTTCGGCGCATTATAATAATAAATTGGCATAAGTTAAATAATTTCTAAAGCTTAATTCAGTTAAAGTTATTACTGTGAACTCTTTATGGTTATTTAAAAAATTGCTGCATTTGAATTATAATGATGAGGATCCAAAGCTTCTTTTTCAGGTAAATATATCAAAATTTAGAATGAAGGTATTCTGAGAATTAATTATACAATTTTGTTATAATTGTTTGTCAGACTATTCATTATTCTTTTGGTAATAGTCACAGTTTTAATATCTTCATCGTTACATTAGTTGTTGACTTAGTACATTCTAATTACGATTACTTTTATTTAAAGTCATCTAAAATAACAAACAACTTTTATAAAAGATAGTTTGTATATTTTAATGCAATAATTTTTAAATAAGATAACATCTAAATATGGGAAAACTTTACAAACATTTTATATACACTGTCCTTATTCTCTGCAGATCTCTTTGCAACTTTTTATTTATAAGATATTGTAAATACTTTACAGTACCTAGATAAAAAAGTATTCCTTTCAAATGTATTAGCCACAGCAACAGCCTTTGATTTATATTGTGTTACAAGAAAAAAAACCACAATTGTCTAATGAACTCATCACAACTCTTCTATGATGATAAATCAACAAAGCTATAACTTCAGATGCAAAAATATGTATAACTCAAAGAGACAATTTATTTAGTAAGAATAAAAATAGTACTTCATGGCCAATATTTGTTTATTTGTAAATTTCTGACAAACTTATAAAATCTGTTTGATCATCCTAAAAAAATAAGTTGAAAAGAGGTTATAGAAAACAAACAGTCAAATAAAACTGTTACTTTATATGGCTTCAGAATTATGTTTAAAAATGTTCTACTGTCAATATCATTTTTAAATGTGACAAGACATCTAAATGTAAAATTCACAGAATCAGAAAAAGCACCATTACAGAAGAACTACAAGTTATAATGTTTCTCTTATCTCAATCTAATAAAACTAATAAATATTGCTTACAATAATTCCCCTCATATACACTTTGATGCATACATTTTTAATATAATTATATTAAAAATTATATTAAAAGTGTTTGCATGAAAGGGTATATGAGGAAAGTTATTGTAAGCAATATATATAAATATATAAAAAAATGCAAAGAAAATAAAGGAGAAGAATAAGAATATACTTCTAAAAACTAATAAATAATAGTGAGTTTGCTTTTGAATATTTTAAAAATAAAATATACCAGAGACAAATAATTCCACTGGAGTTTTTTAATAAATAAACCAAATCCATGATTATAGTTGGAAAAACTGTTCATCAGTATTATTTTTATAGAAACTATTACAAAAATTTAGCATAAAATTAATATTATAGTACTCTTTAATAATCATAATAATGATCTGAAAATCAGTCTTTTAGGATAATTATTATATGTTCCTATATGCTCTGTAAATGAATAATCTGAATAAAATTTATGGCAACTCTTGAAAACCATCTTTATCTTTAGAACCATTTGAATTTCATATTGAACAGTGTTGCAAGTTAATAATTTACATAGTCATCTTGAAAAAGCCTTTCAGAATAAACTAAGAACTGGTACTTCTTTTACTTAAGCAACCTAATTTTATGACTCTATTTTGAAAAAAATATTATCCAAAACTTTTTAACTCTTAAAGGCAGAAAAAAAATATCATTTATTTTGGCAAAATACTTTCTAGGAGAAAAGTTCAAGTAATTCTAAATGATAGTTACATTAGATATAAAATGTTATAAAATGATCTTCAATGGTATTTAAATTTCTTACTATCTTTGCTTAATATATTCTTTAGTAATCTTCAAAAATAATATATAGAAAATTTATCTATGATAATGATATATTGTTTTAATTTAAAAAAAAAAAATTCTATAAACAAAAAACTTTCTAAACTGGGCTCTTCTCTTTCATCCCACAAAGACAGTATACTCATTTTTTATTAGACAAATGAAAAATGGTACTTTAATTAAATGTAATCTTCTAAAATTGCACAATAAAATTCAGCTTTACTCTTTGCTACTTAGAAGTATGATCAAATACTTTAATGATTTTTTTCCTTAACCCTAGCATGTTCTACTGGTCAATACTATATGTTTTCAAAAAATATTTTTTGCACTAATGTTCTGTATATGCAATTAAATATCATGAAAAATATTATTCTAACATTCCCTAAATGCAATTTACCATCCATTTGCATATTCCTTCACCCAATATTAGAACAAAGTTTCCAACTGCAAATGTTTAAATAGTATTAAGTAAATCACTAAATCAAACATTATAATATTGAAGTTCTATTAATATTGTGCTCAATCAAAAATTACTTCAAACTTTAGACAAATTAATTCAGAAGACATGAACCTTTTTATGAGGCTTCAAACATTTTTTTTCAGATTCGACAATAAATCCAGAAAGATTTGATGCTACTGGACATTTTTGGAATAATTAAAACATGTATGTAAACTTAAAAGATTTGCCATGTAACTCTGCAAATACAAATCATTAATCACCTTGTGGCCAATTTTTGAATGTTTGTATACAGTTTTCAAAATAAAAGTAATTAATAAAACCACTAATGAATCTAGTTTTTGTTAAGAATCTTGAGAAATGTCTTTATAATGTTAGTAATTTATTGCAGGTTTAAAGATAAATGCATATACTCAATAAATTAATATAGCCTGACAGTCAAAAATAAATGATAATAGTTCTTCTAAATTCATGATCTCCATATCCAAACTTTACTTATTATTTCTTACAAAAATATATTAAATTATAAATTAAAAGTTAATAACAAGTAAGCTTTAACCCAATAAAGGTTACTTTTAATTGATAATGTAATGGCTGGGACCTTACAAGCAGATAGCTGGTGTATATTTTTTTCATTAAAGTTTTAATTTTCTGATATACTTTAAATACATTTATTTACATTAAAAACATATAAAAGATTATTATATGTTTTTTTAAAGGGTCCATATAGAAATTCGTAAAAATATATATATATAATTATAAAACAAATTTATATTAAATTATTTTAACATTGTGATTAATCTAGATAAAATTTAATGGAATTATAAAATTTTATATAGACCAATTAGAACAATAATATGTAATGGTGAATCAATATTTAATATTAAAACACATTCTTAAATTTTTGAGATAATTGTTGAAATTAAAACTTTATAAAAGCAGAATATTTTGTTATTTATCCTGACAAATATGATCATTTATCCTTTTCATTTTATTACAAAAAAAAGAACTTATAGTTTTTGAATGTATTAAAAAAGATAGAGATGATAAATTCTTAACCTTTAGCTATTTATATATTTTTTTAAAACAAAAAATAAAATATTTCTCTCTATATAAATTTAAAAAAGAAATACTATATATTTTATTATTAAATTGCTAATTACAATTTGCTAAGTTTTTGTTAATTATTTCTATTAATATTTTTTTATATATGTTTAAATAAACTATACTTTGAGTGTGTATATATATATATATGTGTATATATATGTGTGTGTGTGTAAGATCATATCTATGAATATCAGCATTCATGATTATATTTTAAAATAAACTATTATATTAAATCATATAAAATATGTATAAATTTATAATTTTTTACAAAAATCATAACATTTGCAAATATTAGTAATGTACAAATTTTCAAATATCTTGATATTAAAAATGTATCTTAGAATCAACATTAGCAAATTTAAGCAGTATTGTCATAACATGGCAAAGATATTTTACAATATTTTTTATCACTAAACAAAAACACATCATTTTTTCTAGAATTCTTAAATTCTAATTTATTTTTAATTAAATATTTCATTTTTATCTAGTTTTTAAGAATTTTATTGTTTTTTTCCTCATAATCAATATTTATTCTTAATAACTGAAATTATATAATTTGAAGAAAATTTATTAAAACTATTATAAAATATAAATATAGTTTCAAACTTTTTTTAAACATAATCATCAGTGTTTTTTCACTACATCATATTATGATGTAAACTCTTCTGGAATTCTAAATGCATGTATTTAAAAAGTAAATATATTTTAAAATTAAATTATAATTAAGTTTAATTTCATATCAAAATAAATAAATAAATTTAATTTATTGTACTTTAATTTATACATTTAAATGGGGAAAATGATCTTTCAAAAGGTCCAAGGCAAGAGACAAATGACTTCAACAGTTCTCCATAAGAGGACAGTGAAAAAAAAATGTATTACTTATAAAGCATTCCAACTGCCATAGGAGATTTTTATTCAATTACATTTTAGATAAGAACAGCTATATATGTATGTATATATAGCTAATTAAATTACCACTAAGTAAGAAGATAGATAGATAAACATATAGATAGATAAATAGATGGATAAAAGGATTAAAAATATTTAAATAAACAAAAGGATAGGTAAGTAAATTGATAGATAAATAAATAAGTGGCTAGATAGGTAGATAGATGGATAAATAGATACAAATTAAACTTTAAATTAAACATAACTTATATATGTAAACAAAGAGAATAAATCACTCAGTCTCCCCATGATATGAATTGAAAGCACTTTAAATATTAAACAACATATGAAGAATTGAATGAATCTATGTATTCTTGTAGCTCTAATGGTTATAATCATAGACATGTAAATTATATATAGATAATTAAAGAAACAGTCTGATCTATATTGAAATCAGTAGATACATAAAGTGGTAAGACAGATAGATAGAATGTATATACAGACAGATAAACAAATAGATAGTTGGATAGATAAATACATAGAAAGACATAGATAGATAGATGGATGGATAGATGAGTAGATAATATATATATATAAACAGAGTGATAGATAGGTAGGTCGTTAGAGGTAGGTAGATGGTAGATGGATGGGTGGGATGAAGGGATGGATAAAGTAAGTAACCGGTGGAGAAATATTATGTCAGTGGGTAAATGGGTAGGTTGGTGTTTTGTGGGTGTTAAGAGGAAAGGATTAATGGAAGGAGAGAGTCGTAAATGGATGGACAGATAGATAGGTAGGTAGGTAGGTAGAGTCAGAAAACTTTCTGGTTTATATTGATATCTTAGAGTTTAGAAAACATACACTATTTTATGTCTGCCTATTTTTAAAAAAGCAATTTTGTTCAACTAATTTTAACAAATTGCTTTAAATATTTAAATTACTTTTTAGAATGAGTTGAAAAAAATCAATACATTTGAAAAACTTGTCATGCAAATACTAATTTCAAAAATTAGAAACAAAATAATTTTTTTTATATTAATAATTATTTAAAAATAATTATTAGACCGTTGTAATAAACAAATAGCAGATATAACTATCATAACAAATAGGCTATTAGTTGTAAAAATTGATGATACTAGTTGGTGGGTAATAGAATAATCTTTTGTCTTAACAAGTGTCACTAATAAACAATGCCTAAACAAAGAATACTTTCTGTTTCCTTGTAGAATAAAGTATTGATTGCTCAAAAGTAAAATATTGTTTCTGAAACATTTTTCTACCTCATTTTTTTATCATTTTTAATTACTCAAATTAGTGTAAGGTCCAATCAACAAGACTGTCTAAGTTTATCAGTTATCTTCTTATATTAATTATGGCAATAAAAATGTTTGTCTATGCAATGCAACTTTGATCGTTTTATAACACACAATAATAATTCTAACCCCTCTCTCTTTTTCATTTTTTTTTAAAATTCAAATTGTAAAAAAGGTAAGAAAATAATGAAGATGAGAAATATTGTAAACTAGCATCTAATGTTGAGAGCTTTTTTCAAAGCTGTACAATTACCATTTAGTCAACTTGGAACTGGATTTGAAATAAAATACTCAGCATGGTTGAAATTTATATTTAGACCGCCCTATTAAAAATCCTATGGTCTACGAAGAAAATATCTGATTATTATTTCTTGCATATTACTCTTTAAAAAGATAAAGGTAATTATATAAACAGTAATAATGGAAAAGCAGGAGAAAGTGATAGAATTAAAGTTATTTATTATAAATCCAATTCTCTTCTAAATATAAAACATAAAATATAGAAACTTTAGTTAATGCAAACTCTTAAAGCCTAAAGGTAGGATAACATTGATACCTAAGGCTATGCCAAGATTCAAAATTACAGCTGCTCTATCTGCAAAGAAAAGATATGGATAGATAGCATAAACATGCAAGAAAACTACGGTGTCAGATTTGATGTATAATATACTTGAGTATCTTTTTGTTTTTGAATTTTTTGCTATGTCAATGAAAATCTAATCATGTTAAAACTTGCTTTACATTATTGTTTCTGAGCTTATTTTATTAGTGCATACATCAGAGATAAAAGCTTTTGTTCCTTATTGGATAGCTTTAATATGGCAATATCATTAAAAGATTGATATTCATTTTGGATAACTTTAGTACATGTGTTGAGGCAAATAGAATATTTCCCTCTATGTTACTGAAATACTAATACTTGCTCTATAAATATATAGTCTGATGCTAGTAAATTTTTGCACAACATATTGGGTGGCTATTGCAAGGAATTGTCTAAACAGAAATTTGTTAGGAAATTACATGGACTTAATAGATCGCATTTGTATTAAGAGTCAGAAAACAAGAACAGTTTGTATTATATTAATAAATATAAGTACTAATTATTCAGCACACTACATTTCCACGGTTAAAATAATAGATGCACTAAAAGATAGATCTTAACCATTGAACATCATATGATCACCATTTTAAATGCTTACACAAGCTGTGTAAAAATAGATCTTATTTCAATTGCATTCACAAAAAAATTAATGTTCTTTCTATAAATATATATTATTCATATTAAAATTTCTACATGTATATGTAAAATTTCTAATTTTGATTATAAGGCTTATCATGTTACTGACACATAGAATTTGCTTAAGGGGTGTATTATTAATAAAAGTAAATATATTCTTGAATTTGATAGTAAACTTATTGCTAGTGATTTGTTTAAAAAAAACATGCAGAATTTTCTGCTTGGAATAAGAATACAATTGAAATCAGAGCAGTATAAAATTGAAATGGCTTAAAAATGATTAGTGAATTACATTTTAAAATAAAATTTTTCCATAAAGACACCTTAGATCTTGTTTCCTGAAATATTAAAAGTAACGTATAGATCTAAAAGCATCACAATTCTACTAAATCCATAAACAGCACTGTTTTATATGATGATAATAAAATTTCAAACAGGTAAAAGCAGTATTTTGATTAAATGAAATATGAATTAAAATATTAACTTTTAATGGTATATCTATTTTATTTAGTCATATTAGGATAGTAATACCTACCTTAGTAAAATTATAACAGCTTTTTGTATTCTTAAAGTTGAAATGGCTGATTTTGATTATATGTTTGAAAAAGTCTAAAATTAGGAGGATGATATTTTGTTTCAAATTTATTTAAAGTTTTTTAATATATATATATATATATATATATTAAAAAACTTTAAATAAATTTGAATATATATATATATATATATATATATATATATATTCACAAAATTAAGATTGCAATGTTTATTATGGATTGTCATAGGATACAATTGTAACAATGATTCTTTCATGCATTTTGATGAAAATAGGTTATTTCCCATCTCAGATGATTTGTTAGCAGTGACTTAATGTGGTTTTAGTGATTCAAGAAGCATTGTAGATGGGGGTTTTGTTATCAGATAAATGCAATTAAATTTTCAGCAATGAAAGAGTGATTACATATTACTTTTATTGATTTTAGCAAGGCATTTATGACACTTTTTGAAATTATTGTATTGGTCATCAATGTTTATTTGTATACTAAAACTTTTACATAATAAAATAAGAGTTTGTGGATGAAATATTTAGTACATTTGAAATGAAACTAGTGTTAAACAAGTATATCTTCTAATTCCAATTTATTTTATCTTAATAACAGAAGTTTTTGACACTGTTTATAGACAGAAGAATCAATTAAGGACAAGATATAATACAGGTTAGTCATAGATTTTTTTATTTTGAATCCATTAAAAGTAAAAACATTTTTTTTTACATTCAGATTCACAATAATCCAATGATTGTGATTTCTTTTGTCAGTTTAAAAACAATCTACAGAATATATTTAACACTTTAAATATAACATATAATGGCTTTTGTTTAATAATCAATGTTCAAAAAAGTCATTTCTTTTTTCAGTCAGTGATTCAAAACAAATCTTCAGTAACTTTTTCCTTGAATGGTTATCAACCTCTGAATGTATCCAATTTAAGCATATTATTAGCTTTTTAAATGAAAGTTTAATTTAATAGTTGAGATATAGCAAAAATTCCAATCTGCTGTTAGTTTTAATACATTAGAAGATAGAATATTTTCTCACAGTAAGTTCTATGTAAAACAATTACTTTATCTAATTTAATGTACAGTAGTGAGACCTGCCCGATAAAATTCTAAAAATACAATGGTAAAATCATAAGACCTAGCATCATGTTCTCTACTTGTTGGATATGATACTATTGAATCCATTATTGTAAAAATCAATATTCATTGAATTGTACATGTGAAACAAACAATATAAAACTTCTTCAAACATGTTTTATAGTAAACTTGAGCATGGTTTTTGTGTGAGAAAGGTAGACACCATATTATATGGGTCAACACCTACCCTGTAGATTTTTATTATGCACATAGAACTGAACATGAAGTTACTGTTGTGCATCAGAATATGACATTGTTATATAATTCAATAATGACAATATTAAATAATTGAATTTTTAAATAAGAGAGATCAAACTAAAGTTAGTTATATTTCCTGATCTCTCCTTACCAAAACTCTATTGCCATGCTTATAGATATCAGGGCATTGACCATCACATACCTTTGTAAAACCAAATTTTAACCTGCCTTTACACACCACTTCTAGAAAGATAAAAGCCCTCCTGAAAATATATACAACCACAAACAAAACATATGAAACAAATAAGTAAAGAAAGATATTAGCATCACAATAAAATTTTAATAACCCTATAAAGTAATGTTCTATGGTGCTTAGCTCAATCAGCTCTTTATCTCAGGTAACTGGTGGATTATGCTATGATCATGGAATGTATATAACATTGAAAAAGATGAATGTATTATGCAATTTAGTAAAAAGACAGGATATTATTATAAAACAAGCTGACAAAGGTGGATCAATAGTAATTATGAATAATGATGAATATGTTAAAAAAGCTCTGGAGCTTTTACATGATAAAAAAATTTTATGAGCCTATTTCACTAACCACTGTTAATTCATTATTCAAAGGTATACTTTTTAGTTTAAAAGATATGAGAGCTAGGGGTCTTATAAATAATAATGTATGTAACTTTTTAGTGCCAATCAAAATTCATCCTAGTAGTTTTTATATTTTGCCAAAGATTCATAAACCAGGTTTTTCAGGCAGACCTATGGTAGCTAGTATTCATAATACTACAGAAAATATTTTAGCATGTGTTGATAATTGTATTAAATTTATTCCACCATCATTTAATTTTTATGTTCAAGATACTACTCATTTTCTTTGTGCATTAGAAAATATTAAATCTGAATTACCAGATGATTGTTTTTGGTTACTTTGAATATTGTATCACTATACACAAATATACCTCATTATGATGGAGTTGAGGCTATTGAATGTGATTTACAAGATAGAAAGTATGATCATGGTCTTATTACTACTATGGTTGAATTAATATATTTGGTTTTAAAAAGTTTTTTTTTTTACTTTTGATCAAACAAGGTACTGCACTGTGTACAAAGATGGCACCAAGTTATGCAAATGTTTTATGTCAAAACTTGAATCTCTATACTTGATAATGCTAGGTTGAAACCTCATAATTGGCTTAGATATATAGACAACATTTTCATTATATGGCCAAATAATGAAGTTAAACTTCATAATTTTTTTAAGTTATTTAAATAATTGTAATAAAAATATTAATTTCACAATGAACTTTTCAAAATCAATTGTTCATGTTTTTGATGTTGAAGTTATTTACATTAATAGAGTTCTTACTACTGCTGTATATAGAAAGCCAACTGATAATAACCACTATCTACATTTATATAGTAACCATCCTAAACATTTAAAGGCTAATATTTCTTATAGTCAATTTTTAAGAATGAGGTGGATTTGTAATGATGAGAAATTTCTTCAACAAAATAATAGTATTATATATAATAGATTGGTCAATATGAGGTATCCTAAGACATTGTTGGATAATGCAGTAAGAAGATATTCTTTAATTGATAGAAAGAAACTTATTTTATCTAAAAAGAGTAAAAACAATTAGATGTTCCACCATTAGTTCTTACTTTTAATAGAGATTTACATAATATTAACCAGATATTGATGAAACATTTTAACATATTGCACTCCACAGATTATTTAAAATCTATTTTTTTTGGATCCACCTAAGGTTGTATATCGAAAACATAGATCACTTAGAGATATATTTGTCAAAACAAATTTTATTAGTAGTTCTGCACAGGAAAAAGGATGTTATCCATGTGACAATAAAAGATGTTTTACATGTAAACATATTGTTGTGACAAAAATGGTCTTTAGTACTAAGAATTGTAATATTGTATATTCCTTATTATGTTACATGTAAAAGTGTTAATTTGATATATTTGATAGAGTAGTAAATGTTTAAACCAGTATATAGGTGAGTCAGCAAATAGTTTACATGTCAGAATGACTAATCATAGATTTGACATTTATGCATAAGAATAAAGATACACTGGTTTCAAAACACTTTAATTTACTGAATCATTCAATTGATGATTTAAGAGTAGTAATTCTTCAGGAAAGTTTTCTTCTACAAGGGAGAGGAAACAAAAGGAGAGTTTTTTTATTTTTAAATTCAAGACCTTAGACCCACATGAATTGAATTTAAACATTGGAACTATTACATATTTGGATTATCTGGTCTCCTAAATGATTTTTATATGTGAGTTTTTTTTTTTTTAATGTGAAAATTTTCGTATGAGATTTATTATGTAAAGATTGGTTATATGGATGTTTAGTATCTGGGTTTAATTGGTATATAGCTAAATAATTAATTATTATAAATTATTGTACTTTGCACTAACTATAATTTTTGATTAATATGTATAAGTATTTTAGTTTTTAATAAATATTAATGTGAGCACAGCTATTTTTGTATGTGAGCATAGTCGAATTTTTGTATGAATGCACATATGTATATATTAATTTTGGATTTTTTATTTTTTTTATTTATTATTTCAATTTAAATAGAATTTAAGCTTGATTAGGGGGAAATGTAGTTTTTTTTTGTTTGAATTTTGTCATTGATTGGGAAGATATTCTATGTTAGATTTTGTGACCAATCAGGGGGTTTTTTGTTAAATTTATAGTCTTTTATCATATCTGTAATTTTTGATTATCGCCATTTTACTGTGTATTTTTACTTTCTGATGAAAACCAGTCCTCTGGTTAAAATATAATATTATTTCTTGGATTTATAAGTCTTTTTTTTTTTGTTTTTATATGTATTTCCTTTGGTTAGTTTTTTTATATATTAATATTTATATATATGAAAAAAAAATATTACATTGAAAATTTATTTGACTGTTTACAATATATATATATATATATATAAAAATATATATATATATATATATATATATGGATTCACGCTTGCAAGCTGAATAGAAACTGTTTCATAAATGCTCAGAGTTTGTGTTTAGATCTAGTTCTTATTTCTGTCTTTCACTGACGATAGAAAATAGCTTAAAATCATGATCTGAAAGTGGAATTAAAGTTAGAGATAGTGAATGCATTCTCTGACGTTTATGTAAACGAAATACGCTTGACAGTGTTTTTGGTAGAACGCCATCTGTTGACATATATATATATATATATAAACAACAGCACTGCATTTTTAAATAATCACCAAATATAAAATAATCTTTTTATTATAATTAGCAGTTTATATATTTTTATTTATAATACTGATATACACACATTAATTTGAATATGGCATTATCGCCATTTAAAATCTCACCAGGAAAAAAAAATAAAGCCATGTACCAGCAATAAATAAAAAAAATAATAAGGTCTAATAACAATAATTATGACTAACAACAATAAACAATAGTAACACCCAATATATAAAAACCAAATCAAAGAGATTTCTTTAAATCAAGACTGACACTTTAATAAAATAAAAGTGGATTTGTTAATCCTTTATTATATATATATTTCAACTTGTAAGCAACTTAATCGAAATGCAAATTAGAAAAAATTGCAATGGTTAACAAAAATTTAAAAATACGAAAACAATACTCGTATATATATAATTATAACTCACGTATAAAATTATCAATCCTAGCCTTTAATATTTAATTTAATTCTTGCATGTGGAGAAAAATATATACACAGACTATCATCATCCACTTAACAGTAGGCTTATATAATTCGGACTTGCTTTATTGTTATGATGGAAATAAATATATAATATAAATATATTATATTTATATTATAAATATATTATATAAAAAGCTATCTGAAAATGTACAGTATTGATTATTTTTATTGGGAAGATATTATTTGGTAAGAATATTTTCTCAGATACAATTAGACGTGATGAAGTCTTTTTTTTTTTTTTTTTTAGAATTTTTTTTGACGTCATGAAGTCTTTTAGGATAAAATAAAATATTGCAGCTGAAGTTAAAAGCAATAGTATTGCATATAATAAATAAAAGAAAGAATGGGTGTTCTATTTGAGGACCTATTTATAGTTTATGGTTTGATTTATAAAGAAATCACAAAAATTCGTCTCTAGTGTATTATTTTATTTAATTGTTTTTATTCTTTCTTTTTATCTTTGTTTTTTTTTTTTTTTTACTTTTCTAGTTGCAATGGACATATTCGTTTTCGCATGGCTGCTGTTGTTGAATTTTCAAAATAATTGACATTTTAATCTTGATATTTTAATTTTAAAATTGTGAAAAAAAAATTGGTGGTTGCATTATTTCTAAAATTTATTTTTAACTGTTTTCATTATGTTATATATATATAATTAACATTGTTCCCGTCTTAAAATGTTCTTAACGGCAATGTCTATCTCCGTGTTTGTTTGTTTGTTTTTTTTTTTTAAAGAATCTATTTCATTAACTTTTGGATCTAAATGTATAAAAGAATAGTTCATTAAACAAAAAAGATAAAAGTAATGGAAATTTAATGATTTATTTTAAAAAAAAAAACAATTATCTTTAGAATGTATCACGCAACCTTCACTAAAAATATAATTACAATCAATAAAAATTAAAAAGATTTAGGGATAATAAAATTATATTTAAAAGCAAATTTGTCAGTCAGTTTATATTTAAAAATATATAGGTAGCATTCTTTTCAATCTCTTCGTTATTTTTATTTATGCTTGAATACACGTTTAGAGATTATTAAGTAAATATGTAGTTATATCCGATTATTAGTAAGCATAGTTTCCTATTTCTCTCTTCTTAATATAAAGATTTTATTTAGTCCATGATTGCTAAATCAATTTTTGTCTGAATAAAGTTCAGTTTGGTCAATTGAATAGGACTATTAGGCTAAGGCTGTCACTTTAGTATCACATTATCTCCTTAATAACCTATCCACGTGATTGTTTCTTAATTTTATTTACAGAAAACTATTGAAAGCATAAAAAGCCAAAGTCATTTGCAATTTCTCTTGCTATATCAGTAAAATGTTATTTTTATAAGCAATAAATGAATTTGTTTTTTAGAGTTAGCTTTCATCTGTTTTTGTGACAGATAATCAGAATGTATCAGTTACAAAAGTTTTAATAAGAAAAAGATTTGATTAGCCTATCAATATTTTTTTTTACTAAAAAAGACCAAAGTTCAAATGATTAAATGTATAAAATGAATTTGCATCTGGATAATTGTTAAACTCTCAAAATTCATTCTGTTCATTATGTTAAATGTTATTTATACTAAAATATAATATTTTTTACAACTATCAATCAAACAAAACAGTATAATTGACATTAGTTTAGGTAATAAAATGCTACAATAATATTCTTTCTAGAATATAGGTTTTATAGTAGAAAATTGAAATTTTTGGCTAACTTGCAAAAACTAGCCAACATCTATTTTTTTTATTATTAATCTTTCATTACTGGAGAGTTTTAACTAATTTCACAATTATAAATATATAAGTCTTACAGGATTCACGAATGTTATGAAACAAATGATTGTATGATTATATTTAGATTTATTATGAGACATCTTTTTAACACTAGATTTAAATGAAAAAGGCAGTTTTAGATCATTAATGTTTATTTTGTTTTAGTATATTTTTTAGTACTATAAAGCTAGCCTCAAGGAGAACAATTAATTAGTTTTAACTGCTTCCAGTGCACATAAAACATTCTACATTTTCTACTTTAATTACATAAAATCAAATTTAATACTGATTATTAGTAATATTGTTTTTATTATTATTATGTCAAATTATTAGTTTTATGTTTTTATACAATTAGTTTGAAACTCTAATTTTATATGCTAAGCAAACCATAATATTATAAAATGAAAATCTGGATTGCTTTTACTAAAACACTGGTTGAGTTATTAGCAATTTTAAACATAATTTGTTGAATACAGTTTACTTTTAATTCAAAATGCAAGTCATGAATTAAATAAAATTTTAAATTTTAAAATAACCATGCATTATAAAATAACTCTTAATTAAGATACAACAGTTGTTTTAATTTTTTAAAATAAACAAATAAATGAATTAAAAACAGCAAAATAAAAATTGTTTTTAAAAATGCAAAAATTTTATATATTTTTAAAATGTTTTTTATGATATTGTAATAAATAAACTATGTATTAAATATGAATGTATATGTTGTATTTACATTGGAATGTTTATTTATATTCGATCTTGTTTTTTGATAGTAAAACAATAATATTTTTTGACATATTGCATGGCATCTCATCCAGATTCAAATTGGTATGTTTTGCTAAACTAGCCTGCATAAAATTGTTGAAATTATCATGACATGGTTTACAATTATAATATATAAAAAAAATTTTAGAATTTAAAATTAAGAATGCATTATATGAAAAATGTACATTTACATATTGAATTTGAGTATTTTAAAAGGAATTTTTGGTCTAATAATACTTCTTTAAAAAATTCAAAATGTTTCTTAATGTCAATATATAAACTATTGACACATATCTACTTTCAAGAAGGTATGTGGATATACTCTTAAAAATTATTCTCAGAACAACAACTCTTAATTAAAAAAAGAAAAATGGTAAATGGAAAAAAATAATAATAATAAAAAAGGAAATGAAAGATTTTAATTGATGTGATTATAAATGATTTTAAAAAATAATTGATGTTTGCTGTATGAAATATGTATGATTAAGGAGAGTAATCAAAATGCTTTATCTCAGAAATGATAATTCTATTAAAGAAAAATTTTCATTATATGTAAATCTTTAATCAAATTCCTGATTAATCGTTATTTTATTTAAGAAGCAATGTGAATATAAAAAGATAGAAAAACATAAGAGATATCATAATAAGAACAATTTGTTCATATTATGTGAATTTGAATTATTTTGCAGGATATTATACTAAAATAAATTAAAAAACAATAATTCTTTAGAATTATATAAGAGAATTATATTTGAAAGATTAAATGGATGCTGCTATTTCTTTTACCAGATTTATTTAATATTTATATTATTTACAAAAAGTGTTTTATCAAATTTTTCTTCTACCATATATATATATATATCAAATCTTTCTCTTCTACCATTGTTATATATATATATATTGTAAATATCGATAAGTCTATCTATATTTTAAAAAAATTGTCATTTGTTATTAAAAAAAAAATCTCTTTGAGTTGATGTTTATATATGAAGTATTATTATTGTTTATAGTTATTAGGTATAGTTATTGTTTGAAGTTATTATTTTATTTATATGTTGATGGTACATCGTTATGAATATTTAATTATTATAAATAAATAGAGACATATAAATTGTTGATTATATAAAAAAATTATTTTATTTGCAGTGATTATTAAAAAATGCAATATTATTATTTATGTATATTTTTAAAGCTGTCAAATAAATTTTCAATTTAATATTTTTAATATATATATGCTTGATATTTTATTTTATTTTTTTTTAATGTCAATTGTTTAAAAGAAAACATGTGTAACGAGGGTTTTAAAAACAGCATTTGCTAGCACGTGAAACAACAGCAACAACAATAAAAAGAGGCCATGATTATTATTATTAAGATAGTAATAAAACCAACTGAAGAATAAAATTTTGTTGTACTTTATTTCTTTGAAATTATCATTCTTCAGAATATCGGAATAAGATAGATTTCTATGGTAAATACATAAATCATGACTTGCTAATCGAGATATATCGCAGCCAAGAGGCTGCACCATTTTCTTTCATTTATTCCAAGGCAGTTTAAAATGATACAACTAAGAAAATTTCAATATATGTATTTCATCGCGTCTGAAGCCGAAATTTGACATAGCTATCTGGAATCTATAATGGTCAATCTAATAATAATCTGGAGGTAATTAAAATTAATATATTGGATTTAACACTTCAATTTATTTATTTATTTTTCAAGGAAAGAAATTTTAAAAGAATAAAATATACATATATCCAAGAATTAACAATTTTCTCTAACGTGATAGTTTCTTCACTTTAACTAGAATGCATTCTAATATTAAACGGATAAAGAAATAAAACAAAGGAATAAGTTGACTTTTGAAGGAAAACTGGACATGTGAACTTTGAAAGGTAGTTAATAATGTTATATGTATAACTGATATATAAATATATTTTTTTGAGATTGATATTTTTGTTTACTTTTATTTTTCATTATAAAAATATAACGTTTTATAAATATTCAATTCAAGCATCTTGTTTTCTAACAGCGATAAACGTTTAACAGATGTTAAAATTAATACTTAAGTAATTTAAAATCTTAAAGTATGGCTTATAGATTTGGGTTGTATATGAGTTGTTATATATATTTTAATAAGTAAATTTGTATTCGTAAATTTTTATTATAAAATTTTTATCATTAATTTATTTATTTTCATTTTTTTTTAAACTTCGTATAATAATTCTTATGCATGCCAAAACAATAATTATATGTATTTGCTGTATGTAATATTTTTTTTTATTATTTTAAATATCTGAAAAGTATAAGTATGGATTTGTATTTATATTGATATCTACTTGTTAAGCATAGATATGTCTTTATATATTTAATATATATACTTATTGCAAGTATATATGTATATTTATTATTTGGGTTTGTATTTAAAACATTGATATTACCTAAAATTAAACCATAATATAAAATAAAGGATGTACTATTTGTTTTATAAGTAACGTCTTTGTAATTTATTTGAAAGAGCGGTAATATATTATTCTTATTTTTCTTTTAATGCTAGAGTCATTATGAAATTAATTGAATTCACAATTTATTTATATATAACCGGGATAATTTTGACTTTCTTCAATTTAAATGGAATGCAGCAAGTACGTTCCATTACATTTGGCGCAACAACTAGGGCTCGAAATAAGCTAATTAGGGCTTGAAATACCCCACATACCTGAGAGATGTGTAGTATATTTATTGATATGAGATGTATAGTTTAAAGAAAGAGAAGCATTTTTGTGTGTTTAATTTTTTTTTTATATATAAATGAGAATATTTTGGCCTTATGTTTAGATAGTGATGGTTACTAATATTATTTTTTTTTAATGATGAAAGATAAATATAGTCATGAAGCAGTTTAATTTCAATTTAAAAATTATATTGACGGTGTTAAATTATAGCATATTAATTTTATCCATATTTGGAAAGTTTATGTTGTAGAAAATCTATAATTTTGAGGGTTAGATTGGATATTTGATTGTTGGAGTTTGGTTGGTTCTGTTGCATGTATTGATGTTGGATGGGGAATTTTTGTCATTGTCTTGAGGATGTGATGCATTCATGTCACTTGTGATTGATTGATCTCATTTACTGCTCCAACCCAAATTTTGATGTTTATTATTATTTATCATGAAGCAGTTAACAGTGGTCCTGCCATGATTTTGCCTTTAAGACTCCAGAGAGAGTAAGGTATAATTATTTTGATATATGTATAATATTTGCCTCTAAGTCTCCCAAAGATGAGCAAGGAAATATTTTATAAATAATAGCCCCTAAGACTTGGATGTAAGGAGGACAGTGTAATAGTGTTTTCAGAAAATTATTATGGGTTGTAGTAGCTTAAATAGAATGAAATGTGATGGTCATCTAAGTGTTCATGAAACATTGTATGCTTTGGGAGTACTGATTGAATTCTTTTATCTATATCAAAGTTTTGAAGTGCTAATCAATCTTTTGGCTGTCAGTATCTGTCGAATCTTTGGAGGAATAGATAAGTATATAACTTAAATATATAACACCAAACTTAAGGACTCGGTTAATTGATTATTCTTGATGACAAATAATCTATTACATTGGTTATCAATTAGGGCTTGAAAAACAAACATATCAATGTTTTATTTTCCATTATAAGTGACTTTTAAACATGAAGTTCAATTAGGGAATGTTTGTTGATGATAAACTGCACTAGTACAATTTTTAGTAAAATATTTCGGGCACAAAAGTAAATAATTAGTGAAGGTAATTTTTTTTTTATGTATATAAAATGTTATTAAGTTTTAAGGTCCAGAAAATTTATAGGTATCAATTTAGTAAGTTTATGCTTAACTATCATTATCTTGAGTGCGAAAGTTATCTCACAATATTATTGAATTGGTTGTTTTCAAGGCATGTGAACATTTTTTTTTGTATTTTAAATATTTCAAGGTTATATTGAATTTGATATGAAATTTCCACATTTCAATATTGTATAAGTGTAGAATATTTATTATCATTATCTATAAATAAATATTAGTTAGTGATCTCAGTTGTTACTTTCTTTTTCTATATATATATATATATATTTTAGAGGAATTTATTATTGTTATAGTGATAGAAGAGACTTTTTATAAGCCAATAAGTTTATGAGTTCTAACAACTGAAATTTAGATTGTCGGATAGCTATTATGTATCATAAAATTAAAAAGGCTTGTACTTTTCTTGGTTGAGTAATTGCTTGTTGGGATAATGATTGGAGATGGTGAGCCCTTGATCTGTGGTAATTACTATATAGAAATATATATATATATCTTAGATTTTTTTTTTATGAGTATATAATATTGTAATTCTAATAATAATGGACAACAGTAGTGAAATGCCAGTTAGTGGTGATTTTGACTTAAGAGATTTTATGGAAAAATTTGAATCTAGATTAAATACCAAATATGAGAGACTAGAGTCTAAATATGATAAACTAGAATCTAGATTAAAAACAAATTCTGATGATCTTAGAGCTGAGATGAAAACCAACTCTAATGAATTAAAAGATCTTAGAGCTGAGATAAAAACGAATTCTGATGAACTTTCCCAGAAACTAGAATCTAGATTAAAAACAAATTCTGATGAACTTTCCCAGAAACTAGAATCTAGATTAAAAACAAATTCTGATGAACTTTCCCAGAAATTAGAGACTAGTTTAAAAAATAACTCTGATGAACTAAAAGAGGAACTTAGAACTGAGATGAAAGTCAATTCTAATAAATTTTATAAGGAAATAAAAGATGAATTAAAAGCTCTGGTAGATAATAGTGTTAGAAGAGTAGAAGTAAAATTTGATGAAAAGATGAAAAAATACAGAGAAGAGACAATGGTTGAAGCTAATTTTTTAAAAGCAAAATTTGAGGAAATAAGTAGTGAAATGAGGGAAGAAAATCAAGGAATTATAGCCAGATTAGAAGTAGTTGAAAGAAAGACTATAAAGAAACCTAAAATTTTTGATGAATACTATAATGAGGATAAAAGAATTGATGAATCTGTAGAAATAAAATTAAATTCTTTAGGTGAAAAATATCTAAAGTTATTAGACAATGAATTACCAAAGATTACGGATAATACCAGTAATAAATTTAAAGATAAAATGCAAAATCTAGGTCAAAAATGTACCATTAATTGTGGAAACGTTTATACAAAAATTAATATTTACAAAGAAATATTCTTTACAAGAATTAACAATATAATATGTAATGTAAATTTTATGAAAGTAGAAATTGATCCAAATAGAGATTTAGGCAAAGCCAAAATAAAACTTAAATTCAGAAGTAACGAGAAAATTAAAATAGATTTTCTTAAAGAGATAATTTATCCCAATAAAAATATGAAGAAAATTAAAGTAAAATTCAAAGAGATGAGTAGAGATAAGTTTAAAATAAATTATCTTAAAGGAAGTATAGATTTTATAAAAGATATTGGAAAAGCCAAAGTTAGACTTAAAGTTATAGATGGAATGATAAATAATATTGATTTTCTTCAAGAAAATATAGCTAAGGAAAGAGATTTAAATAAACCTAAAGTTAAACTGAAAAGACTTAATATAGAACAGAATGATTTTCAAAATGATTTTCAGAAATTTTTTTAATGCTGAAGTTGTATTACATCAATCTGATTTGCAATTTTTAAAGGATTATTTGGAAAATTTGAATGAATACCATTCAAAATTGTCCAGAGAAATATTTTTAATTGAACGTAGAACAAGTGAAGTAAAATAAAGACTTACTCAAGTTGACGATGTTTATAAAGATAGTCAAAGGAAAAGTAAGATTATCTGATAAAATAGCAACTGTTAGTGATAAAGTTAAGAATTATGTTAGTGCTTATGATCAAGTTACTATTTATGTAAAGGATATAGATGCAGAATCTAAGGAATTCATAGCACAATCTTTAGGTACTTATCTCAAAATTATTCAAAAGCAATTGAATTATACCAAAATGCTATATGAAAATCTTGTAAATCAAAGCAAACTTCTTCACAAAGTTCAACATACTGGAAATTCTTTTCAAGAAGAATTAAAAAGGCACTTTTGATTATTTTATTTTTTTTAAAGAAAACTTGGACAAATATCTAGATGATCTGAAAGATAGATATAAATAAATGAATATGGTTATTAATATGAAAAATAATATTCTTTAAACCATGTTAGTCCTTAGAAAGATTACAAATTTGAGAAGTTTTTCGTTATCTCATAATTCATTAGTTATCTGCAAAGACATTTTTTTTTCGGTGGATTAGAGGGTATTGTAAATATTGATAAGTCTATCTATATTTTAAAAATTGTCATTTGTTATTAAAAAAAAAAATCTCTTTGAGTTGATGTTTATATATGAAGTATTATTGTTTATGGTTATTAAGTATAGTTATTGTTTGAAGTTATTATTTTATTTATATGTTGATGGTACATCGTTATGAATATTTAATTATTATAAATAAATAAAGACATATAAATTGTTGATTATATAAAAAAATTATTTTATTTGCAGTAATTATTAAAAAAATGCAATATTATTATTTATGTATATTTTTAAAGCTGTCAAATAAATTTTCAATTTAATATTTTTAATATATATATGCTTGATATTTTATTTTTATTTTTTAAATGTTAATTGTTTAAAAGAAAACATGTGTAACGAGGGTTTTAAAACAGCATTTTGCTAGCACGTGGAACAACAGCAACAACAATAAAAAGAAGCCATTATTATTATTATTAAGATAGTAATAAAACCAACTGAAGGATAAAATTTTGTTGTACTTTGTGTCTTTGAAATTACCATTCTTGAGAATATTGGAATAATATAGATTTCTATGGTAAATACATAAATCATGACAGGATAATAGGGATATATCACAGCCAAGAGGCTGCACCGTTTTCTTTCATTTATTCCAAAGCAGTTTAAAAAGAAAAAACTAAGAAAATTTCAATACATATATTTCATCGCGTCTGAAGCCGAAATTTGACATAGCTATCTGGAATCTATAATGGTCAATCTAATAATAATCTGGAGGTAACTAAAATTAATATATTGGATTTAACACTTCAATTTATTTATTTATTTTTCAAGGAAAGAAATTTTAAAAGAATAAAATATACATATATCCAAGAATTAACAGTTTTCTCTAACGTGATAATTTCCTCACCTTTACTAGAATGCATTCTAATATTAAACGGATAAAGAAATAAAACAAAGGAATAAGTTGACTTTTGAAGGAAAACTGGACATGTGAACTTTGAAAGGTAGTTAATAATGTTATATGTATAAATGATATATAAATATATTTTTTTGAGATTGATATTTTTGTTTACTTTTATTTTTCATTATAAAAATATAACGTTTTATAAATATTCAATTCAAGCGTCTTGTTTTCTAACAGCGATAAACGTTTAACAGATGTTAAAATTAATACTTAAGTAATTTAAAATCTTAAAGTATGGCTTATAGGTTTGGGTTATATATGAGTTGTTATATATATTTTAATAAGTAAATTTGTATTCGTAAATTTTTATTATAAAATTTTTATCATTAATTTATTTATTTTCATTTTTTTTTTAAACTTCGTATAATAATTCTTATGCATGCCAAAACAATAATTATATGTATTTGCTGTATGTAATATTTTTTTTTATTATTTTAAATATCTGAAAAGTATAAGTATGGATTTGTATTTATATTGATATCTACTTGTTAAGCATAGATATGTCTTTATATATTTAATATATATACTTATTGCAAGTATATATGTATATTTATTATTTGGGTTTGTATTTAAAACATTGATATTACCTAAAATTAAACCATAATATAAAATAAAGGATGTACTATTTGTTTTATAAGTAACGTCTTTGTAATTTATTTGAAAGAGCGGTAATATATTATTCTTATTTTTCTTTTAATGCTAGAGTCATTATGAAATTAATTGAATTCACAATTTATTTATATATAACCGGGATAATTTTGTCTTTCTTCAATTTAAATGGAATGCAGCAAGTACGTTCCATTACAATATATATATATATATATATATATATATATATATAATATATATATATATATATATAACAATGGTAGAAGAAAGATTTGATATATGCAAAGGATATGTTTTACATGTGTATAGCAATTATAACATTAACAGAAAACTAAGTAAGATTAATAAAATTTGTAATAAATTTGTGTTGTGAATAAAAACATAAATTAATGAAGGATTAATGTTTTCAGAAAAATCTGAACTTATATCCAAGATGCATTAAGTATTGACTTAACTATAACAATCATATTATACATTTTCAAATACTAGAAAAGATTTTACATATAAAATGTTGAATTTATGATTTATTTTTACTTTGAAATGAAAACAAAAGATATAAGTAAATATTTGAAAATCATAGTTGAAATTTTATATAAACATTTAATGCATTGGGAATAGAATAATTGTTAATAAAAGTAATGGGTAAAAAGTTAGTAATGAGAATTAGAATTATAAATAGTCTTTTAATAAGATTCTTATATAATTTTGTACATTTTAATGATATAACTATTAAATAATTTTGCTTAGAATATAAATACATCAAAAGCTTGAATGCTTAGAAAAATGAAGATGTGGCTGATGTTTTTAAAAAAAGAGATTTAACTACAAATAAAAAAAGTAATTTGAAAAAAAAAAACAAAGTTTAATGTTTAATTATGTGAAAAATAATAAGTTTATAAAGCTCATTGCAAAATTAAAAAGCAACTTCGTTTGATAAATGTATATTTAATTATATAAAATTGTAAATAGTATAAAAAACATGACTAAAATAAGTACTTCAAAAAGAAGGCTAATAAATAATATTAAAGATTAAGTTAGTTATGAGATTTTAATTTCCACAATTGATTAGAGAGTTTAGAGGAAGTTATCTAAAATGTTCTGTAAAAATATATTTTGATAATTAAGTATTTATTTTCCAAAAAATTTAAATTGCAAAATTAAAAAACGAATGTGACAATTGTAATTTATTATACTACAATAATAAAATGAAAAATTATTTTTATTAATAATTTCAGAAAAAGAACTTTATTTTTTTAATAATAAATAGGGATTTTTACTGAAGTCATCAGTGGATAACAATTGAGGAGTAATTCACTTAGATCAAAGTATTTATTGAAGTTATTGGTGGAGGGGGGGGGGGATTATCTAAATTAAAATGAATAATCTTTATTTTTTAAGTTTAAGAGACCATAAGTTTTGCACTTTAATGTTTAATCTTTAAAATTATATTTCAAATACTTGATACCATTGTTTTGTTCTTATTATGATTTTTTTTTGTTTTGCATTGGTCAATGGGTAGAAGGTGGAGGATATATTCATTACAAATTAAATTGATTGCAATAAAAGCACCACAAGACATGAAATGCATGTATATATATTTTTTTTCCCAAAAAAAAAAAAATAATTGCACAACAAAATAATAATAAATCATTAAAAAAATAAAACAATGATAAGTATTTATAATGTAATTTTAAGATCATGAAACTTGCAATTGGATATATTTTTATAAATGCAGGTTTTCTATTTTTAATTTTGTATTGTTTCTAAATTAATGTTAAATAATCTCAATACTTTAATTTGATTAGTGAGATGTCCTATGCTACTATTCCAATGGAAAATTATATATATATATATATATATATATATATATATATATATATATATATATATAGTAAATAATAAACATTTATTAATTTTATTGTTATAAGATAATAAATATATTTCTCATATTTATTACAATCATTCAAGTTAGAATATCATAATTTTACATAAATAAATTTGCAAATGTTTTTTCTACAAAAATTTATAGGCTAAATATTTAAATTCTTATTGTTACCTTCTTTTGTTTTTTGTGAAGTGCCATTTGGTGAATAGACTTTATAACTTAATGTAGATTACATGCTATAATAGTACTATTTTTTTTTTATCTATCATACAATTTTTCTTTTTAGGTTATTGCTATTGTTTTTATAATTTGAAAATTTTCAATAAGACCATTTAAAAAAATGTTACTATATCCATCTTATATATATTTTAAATGGATAAGGTCTTATACATAAGAGGTCAAAGTGACTTAAGATCAACATGAGAATGGCAATAATATTAGCATCTGCATGGGGTTTAGGCTTTCCATCATCAGATTTTCAATGTTATGGGTGGTTGAAGAGTTGGAGGTTGGAGTGGATTGAAGTCTGTTCATTAAAGTATGAATTATAAAGATTTGTTATCTCAATATAAACTGAGCACTGATTATATATATATATATGTGTGTGTGTTTGTGTGTGCGTGTGTGTGTGTGTGTGTGTGTGTGGAAGATGATAATCTGGACCAACTGATGAGCGCTGGTTCAGCGAGAAATCTTATATTGGTGATTATTTATCTTTTCTACGTATGTGTGGTTATGTATATCAGTGGTATAACATAGTGTGGATAGTTGAAGGGTGCTTAGAAATCTGTGTTCAAATCCCCTATATTTATATTTATAAACATATTTTTACAAATGTATTATTAATTTGTATTTACAAATGCTATTTTAATAATAATTTTAAAATTATTATTCTTAACGAATACTTAAATTACTTTATGTTACTCCAAGAATACATAAATGTAACTACATATATGATAAAATGTTAAATAAATTAAATTTGTGCTTAAAAATTGTTTATTGTTTTAATTTACTCTATAGATATATAAAGATATTTAAAATCAGATAACATTTAAAAATAATAAAAAAATGTAATAAAAGTTTTGAAATTGATTATGTTTAAGAACATTCTTAAAAATATAAAATGTTAAAAATGCCATTTAATTTCATTACTAAACAATATTTTTGGTCTAAATAAAAAACAAATCACAAAAATTGATTTTTAAAACATCTCCAGATATGAGGATAAGTTTATAACAACAACTTTATTTCCAAGAATACTATTAGAAAAGTCTTATAATAGAAATATGAATAGCAGCCATGTTATATAAAAAAAAAACTTTACAATACTAGCTAGATCTTAAAAGCTTCAGGGTTATTGACAGAATAAATTAATCCTCAGATTGTAGACATTCGTTTGTTAAATGGTAATTTATTGGATAATATCTTTATTTAACAGAAAAAAAGCGGTGTTTTGATGTAATCTGATTATAGTTCTGATCTGAATGAAAGTTAATTTATAATTTAAATAAGTATTATAAAATAAATAAAAATTGTTGTGGTTAAATTGATTTTTATTTTAAAAGATAAAAAAATATTAAAATATTTTATTCAGAATAAAAATTTGAAAAATGTTAATTTAGAAATAATAAATACACTTAGCTTTTGATAGTATGTGAAATAATATAGACTAAAAAGTGAAGAGCAAAAATTTGAAGTACTTTTAAACATTTAATATTAGAGAGACAAAAGACACTAAAAATGACAGTAATAGATCTCCAATTTTTAAAAATATTTCAATGTTTTTAAAGCTAAGTTAGGAAAAATATTTTTAAATATTAATAGACTTAGATAATGGATTACACTGTAACTTATAGTATAAAAATAGTTGATATTTTACTAATAATAATTACACAGATAACTGATGCAAAAAGAAACTGCAATTTATTAGCACAAGCAATCTATAAAATAAAGAAATATTAAAATATTTAAAAATATTCATTTAGAAGAGTAAAATATCGAAATGTCTATAAAATTGTACAAATAAAAGTGAAGGATGATATGAAGATATATAACTGACAAGAAAATATATAAAACAGAACAGAATTCTATTAAAGCAGACAAAATTCTCTATACAGTAATGCCACTCAGCCCAAGCCAAAGTAAGATCTTGTGAGGTATATTTAATAACTACCAAACTTTTTATCACAATTTTATGAGATATACTTTATTGATTAAAAGAGAAGCTAAAGACACAAGAACAAGTAAACTTCTTTAAGGTTATCTAGATTTTGCATATGAAGTAGTTGCTTGCACAAGTATGGATTCAAAGTTAAAAAAATAATACAAGGTGAAAGTGAGAAAATGGGACTAAAACAAATTTTGGAAAGACCAATATTTTTGCACATAGAATAATAATTAAATCACTAAACATCACATAATCACTAGTTTTTATCCTAGCACATTACTGTTATTAAAACAGGTAAAAATCTCCATATAGTAGTGCCACACACAGAGTAATCAATGCATGTCAGAAGGCTTATGCATAAAATCCCTATCTATTGCCTACTCATCCAATATTCCCAGACTAGTTTCTGGCTTGTGGCCTTCATCAGTGAGAATCTTTGGATCTCAGAGCACTGCACCTAGATCTTAGAATCTAATGCTACTCTCCAAAAGCCACCTTTTATCTCTACTTAACTACAAAACTATAAGAATAAAATTGAAAACAATATTTTTAATCTAAGCTCAATAGCTTATATAGTCATATGGGTCTGAATCCAGGTCAGTACCCATACATTTTGGTGTCTTTGGCTCTTTAACAACCATAGTGAACACTATCCTACTAGGCAGGATTGGTGTTAAACCACTAATTATTACATGATCACTATTTCTTATGCTAGCACATTACTGTTATTAAAACAGGCAAAACTCTCCATATAGTAGTGCCACTCAGTGCCAACCAGAGTAATCAATGCCTTCTGGAATCCATTGATTATTCTGGTTGGCACTAAGTGGCACTACTATATGGAGAGTTTTGCCTGTTTTAAAAATAATAATTGTCAGTTATGAATTAGAAAAAAGTAATTATTATAAATACTTTGTTAGATTATTGATGTAGACGAAAACTTAATGCAATAAAATTCACAAAAAAATATTTTCTTCCCATCATTTGTATAGCACTTTATGTAAACATTAATAATCAACATTATCCAGATTGTAATCCTTAATAAATCCCTATCAAGTGTTATTATATATATTTTTTCAGACTAGTTTTTAGCTTATGGTTTTTGTCAGTGCCAACTTTTTATTTTATTTTGAAATAGTATATCTGAATTCTTTGGATCTAATGCACATTTTTTCTAGAAACTATGCTTTATTTCATTGTTTTCAATCTATGCCAATTTACTTGTATAGTCATATGGATATGGAAAACATTCACTATGCATATATTATGGCTAACTTAGTTCTTTAAGTAGCTATAGGCATCTCTATCCTTTGACTTTCTAGCATAACCATTGGTGAAAGAAAAAAATGCAGCTGAATAGTATTATGTAAACTGAAATCATGTGATATCTCATTGGTAATAAAATTAGTTACAGAATTAAACATAGATGTAAAGATTTTAATACAAATAATATAATATTTAAAGAAAATATGTCTACGTTTGGAAAATTTTCATGGATGTTTAACAAAAGTGCTATTTAAATTAGAGAATAAACATATATTACTAATAGTATTTAAAATTAAGAGATTAAATGTAGATAAGTTGGACAGATTTCTAAAAGCTATAATATTATGCATAAACATCTGAATGTTTAAACTAACTTCAAAAAGATTTGAAATGACATAGAAGAAAACTTAGATATATCTTCATCTTGAAACAATTTGATAATATTTGAAAGTGGAGAAAATGAAAGTAGATGGATAATTTAAAATATGTTATAAAAAATAGAAAAATGAAGAAAAAAGGTTAGCCTAATAAAATATTAATCTTATACTAGCATAATCCAATTGAGAGTGATTAAATTAAAAAAAGAGCTCTCATTTGTATTATATTAGTATATAATCAATAATATGTTTTAAAGATATAGGAATGGTTATTTGCATATTAAAAAATAAGAACAAATACAATAGAATGTAATAGAATGTTTTCATATAAAATTTTATTAAAACAGCAAAACTCTTCATACAGTAGTGCCACTCAGTGCAAGCCAGGGTAATTAATGGATTTCAGAAGGCTTGTGCATAAAATCCCTTTCTAATGCCTACTCATCCAATATCCCCAGACTAGTTTCTGGCTTGTGGCCTTGGTCAGTGAGGAGCTTTGGATCTGAAAGCACTGCACCGAGATCTTCAGATCTAATGCAACCCTCCAGCAGCTATCTTTTATCTCTACTTAATTACAAAACTATGACAATAAAATTGAAATTACAATAATATTTTCAATATAAGTTAAAATATTATTGTATTTTCAATTTTATTGTCATAGTTTTGTAATTAAATAGAGATAAAAGATAGCTGCTGGAGGGTTGCATTAGATCCTAAGATCTCGGTGCAGTGCTTTTAGATCTAAGGCTCCTCACTGATGAAGGCCACAAACCAGAAACTATTCTGAGGATATTGGATGAATAGGCACTAAATAGGGATTTTATGCACAAGCCTTCTGTCATCCATTGGTTATTCTGGCTTACACTGAGTAGCACTAATGTATGAAGAGTTTTTCCTGTTTTAATAACAGTTATGAACAAGCATAAGAAATGGTGATCATGTGACATAAATTGTTCAATGACATTTTTGTCTACTGAAGTTTGATTTTAACTATGACGATCATGTTATTTGAGGAACATATATTTTAAAACCTCTTTATTTCTTTAAAAGATTTAATTCAAATTTCTATTTTATCTTCTCAATGACCTATGATCTTTAGATATCACTGTAATTGTCTAAAATATTAGACAATTAGTCTTATAGTTGTTTTTTCAATCATGTATACTTTAATTCAGTTTAAGTTGTATGTGATATAAGTGATATTAAATTTATTTTTTAATCATGTACAATTTAATTAAATTTAATGATAAATATATTAATAGTTTCATAATTCACAGAATACATTAAACTAAAACATTTTCTTCATGTGTCCTCTATAAACAAATGAATTGTAAATTGATATTGTTAAATACTATTATTAAATCAAGGCTTAAACTATATTATTAATGTAACATCTAAGTGACTTTCAGTTTAAGTAATGTTTGTGGCAATATAAAGTCTTTTACAAAATGTAATTATTATTAAAACATCTTTATAAGTACTGAAATTATAATAAAATAAGTAAATTATTTTCAGAAATAGAAAAAAAATACCTTACCCTTATGCTTTTTTAAAGTAAATAATTTTCATCATAATTATGCATTAGAAAAAGCTAAATCAACGGCTGATGAGTGTAAGTCATTTTATAATAGTTTATTTTTCTTGATTGTTTGATATCTTTTTCATGTTTTGATACACATTTAATTATCTTACCTATTTATTTGTATCATAAACAATGAAAATGATGTATTTTTAATAAATTATTCCATGAAAATATTATGTAATAATTTAAGCTATAAACATAAAAAATGGAATTAGAAATATAATATGATAATTAGAAAAAAGTGCACAGACTATGAAGAAAATTTCCAGAATAACAAGTTGCAACATTATAGCACAGGTGGAAACTCTTATTAATGTGAATTGACAGAAAAAATTTGACATATAATAATAAGTACACATAATAATAATAATAATGTTACATTTTTATAATTCTATGCTTCTACATTTTAATTTTATTTCACTTTTATATGTATAGAGTTAGTGTATAAAAATCAAATATTTTAAATATTACATTCATTCTTATACGTAAATATCCGATTTTGTATTATATGTTTGCAGTTTAAATAGTCCTACTGAATAATCATAACTTTGCTCTGGATTACGAGTCTGAAACATATTACTTCCAACAATATATATTATAATGTATTATTAAATTAATAGATTGTTTGCTTTGAAAATAGTTATGTTCATTGCACTGAATTCCATAACAGATGATCTTGAAAAAAAAAAGATAGCCTTATATACATAACCAACATAAAATCTTGGAGAATTTTAATTGAAAATGATGCTCATGAATTCTATTGTAAGTCAATGTGTAGCAGAAATATTTATTTAGTTTTAAAAAACTGTATTGTTATTCAAAACATTATTATTTACTTTCAATCTATTTAAATTAATAAATAAATTACTTCATATTTTTTTATTTATTTAAAAAATGAAAATACGACTGTCTATTCAAAATAATAAGTTATTTAACAGTTGAAATTTTACATAAAAATAAAATTTATGTTTATAATAAATTAATATTTTTAAAAATCAAAATAATTTTGTAGAAAATCAGTTTATAAATACATCTTGCTGATAAGATTTAAAAAGTGCAAATAAATATATTATAATTTTAATGAAATATACCTTATTTTGCAAATAGAATATTAAAAAAGTTTGTTTAAAATTATGTATATTTACGTTAAAAATTTAGAATAAAGATGTTTTCTTTTATAAAAATAACAAATAAGTGTTTTTTTTTTTAGTTTAGAATGCAGCATTTTTATTCATTAAAACAGGTTTATTTGTATAATATATATATATATCTTTATAATGGCATGGCTTATAATATATCTTTTTTAATAGTAATTAAATAACTGTCGAATATTACCATCTGTTACTATAATAAAAATGCCAGTAGTGAGAACTTTTCCAGCTTTTGTTACATGTATCATAAGTGCTCTAATATTTAACGTATCTTAATAGCAAATAAAAAAGTGAGTCAATATATATATATAGCTGCATTTATGTAATGGGAAGAAAAATTAATTGAATATGTTTACGGATATTATCTTAAATTATTATCTTTACAGACTTGGGTTACTTACAATGTAACTGAAAATTATGCATTGCTATAAAATAATTATTTTATTATATATATTTATATATAATGTGTGCTTGCTCCAACATTGTTTTCAATTCTTATAACAATGGGCTTTGGAATTATTGATAAGCAGTTTAATGAAACATGCATCAAAATGTGACATAGGTTTAATAATGTATTTTTAATTTGAATAAGAGTAAAGGTGAAAACATAAGTTCATCTTCTTAGATTCTGGCTTTAAAGCACTCTGATGTTGGTGTAATTCTTTCTAATTCAAAAAACAATCTTTAGATCGTACTTAATATTTTGTTTTCTTGAATAATTTATGTTCAAAAACTTTTCATTAGTCAGAGATGGATAAAAAAGCCTTAACTATTTTTAGCTTGGATGATTATCAACTTGATAATGTAAACCGATATGAAAAGCTTGGTATCATTTTACTTAATTTATTATATGGAAATAAGATTTGGATGTTCTATTGATATAAAATAAGGAAATTTTAAAAAAATTATTTAAGAAAAGTCCTGTAAATTTGTAAAAATACAATACTAAGATCATAAACCAGCTCAATGTGTTCTCAAATGTGCCGAAAGTGATACTATTCAATCCACTAATGTAAAATTCATATCTTCGTTGATTTGTATATGCAAAATTAATAAACCAAACAAGTTTTCCTATAAGATTGTTTTATCATGAATTATAGTATGATTGTCATGAAAGAACATTGGGTACATTATAAAAACTATCTTAAAGGTATTCTATAGAGATATACTGTTGATTGTTTCTATTGGAAAGATATATCAGAGAATAGAATAATTTTGAGAGCTATATCTGGACATGGGATTGAAGTATTTTAGTGAAGTTAAGTTTTCTGCAGAACAAGTTCAAAAATTTTATCATAAACCCTAAATAAAAACTAACATATATATGTAAATGTATGTATGGTTCACAGATAGATTTGTATAATCATTGCAAAATTCTTTTCAGGGGTTGAATTTATTTCATGGAGTTAGAATGGGCTTTTTTTGTTCACAAATGCCTGCCATATCTATTTAATTAGAATAATTATTTCATAATATTATTTAAGGCATCATCTTTGATCAATAATAATAATAAAAACGATTTTTTTTATATTATATAAAGCTTAGAGAAAGAATATGATATCTAACTCCATTGATATAATTATAAAAAATTAAAACTAAGGAGCAATAAAAAAAGAATACCAAGAGTTAACAATATAAGAAATTTAGTTAATAAAATAATAATATTGCATGAAAAAACATTGTCTATTTATGTAATGCATATAACATTATACATTAATTTAAAAGTAACTAAAATTCTTAGTCTCACTATAAATGCATGATATTTTTTCATTGACAGAACCGATTTGAAAAACTATTTTTTTACAGCAACATGTCAATGGTTATAATAATACTGAATTTTTTTATAGATTATGATCTGAAAAAGAGGGGATGGAGAAATGATGATGAGCCACAAAATGCCATAACAATTCTCACACATTCAATGCTCAATCTAACACATCGGGCAAGCCAAATTGTAACCTAGAAATGAACATATATATATATATATATATATATCAAGATATTTTAGTATATATATATATATATATATATATATATATACTAAAATATCTTGATAGCTAAGCTCAGTGGGTTTATAAAACAAATTCCATATACTATAGTAGGAAGATATATAGGGGAAGCATTTTTAATAATATATTATATAAATATGAAGCAACATTATTAATAAATGAGGAGAACAAATCTCAACTCACTCTAGCACACATAAGTAATAAACTTAATATTATGAGCATATGCCATTGAGATTATGTTTAAATTTCTTTTTTATAGAAATATCTACCCTAACTACCATTTAATTAATCATTAAATATATTCTAAGCATGTCATTTCTTTGATCAGATAAAAGCATTATTTAATTCTCATAAAATTTAAATTGTTCTTAAAAATCTATACACTTAAGATCAATCTTTTGAATGTAATTTCTTCATTATCAAAATAAATTTAAATAATATTGTTCAGGAAACAAATCAGGGTATCTCAGGGTAATATGATTTCCTTTAAATTATAAAATAAATTATTTTTAATTCCACATAAATGTAATCCTGGTTAATAAAATAAATAAGACATACATTTTCCCTCAAATAATGTCTTATCATAATTATCATAATAGCAATACTATTGTCAACTTAAATAAATAAAACATGATCTCTTAATTTTAGAATTAAATAACAAATAATATAGGATGACACTCATATATTAAAAATGAGTAAAGGATTTAATATCCATTTTAAATATCATAGAATAAATCTCCTTAAACATTTTATAAATATAAATTATGTTCTTGTAAAATTAATTTTATCATAAAATAATAAATATGATCTTTAAATATAAAATGTTTTTAAAATAAATATGCACAATGTTTTGAAATAAGCAAATTAAATTAGTTAAAGTGATCCAAATTGTCAAAACAAATTATAATTATTTATTAAACTAAATTCATCTTTCTTAGATGTTCTACTAATGTTTGAATAATTCAATAAAATAACTCTTATTACCTTCAATATTCATATACTCTAATAACAAATACACTTAAAATAATTTAATGTATAATATTTTATAAGCATTTAAATTTTTATTCAATATATGGCATGATTTCTGGTTGATAAGTGGAATGAACTGAACAATTGACTATGAGAAATTTTTTAAATAACAAAAGCAAAAATTTATTCTACAATAAAACAAATATAAAATTACAAATATTCTGTAGATGATTTCCACATACCCAAAGCCTTTCACAATTTTTTTTTCAAACTTATGACTGAAGTATTTAAAAATTTACAAGTTTTATAAAAATAAATTCAATTGGATTAAACAAAAATAATTCAGCAAATTAATATAAACTTTATTGTCTAATTATCAAAAAGTTCTCACTTATGAATGCATTCATACAATGATCATAATCTTCATATAAGCTGTGTCCCTTTTATGAAAATTTAATATATTCAATAATAATTGCTTACCAATCCAGCAATGAAGGAATGATAAAACAGATGTATATTGTCTATTTATTCCTAAATCCATTTTAACATCTAAAAATTAATTATTCATCATATTTGTCTTCATTATTAGAAAAGCTTAAATATAGGACTTACACATTTACAAGAATTATTCACATTTAATCTAATTAATAATTTTACAGAGGTACAATAAAAATTCTTCAATATCTTGATAAAACCACCAAATTCTAGGTAAAGTCATGGAACAAAGACAAAACTCTTCATACAGTAGTGCCACCCTGTGCCAATCAGAATAATCAATGGATGCCAGAAGGCTTGTGCATAAAATCCCTATCTAGTGCCTACTCATCCAATATCCCCAGACTAGTGTTTGGTTTGTGGCCATCATCAGTGAGGAGCCTTAGACCTGAGAGCACTGCGCCTAGATCTTAGGATCTAATGCAACCCTCCAGCAGCAATTATGTGCTAGTATAGAGATGGTGATCATGTAAAGTCATGGACAAATATCACACATGTTTTATTGATCCTACTACAAACTACAAACAAAATCCAACTTTAAGTAATAAAATAAAGCAAAGTAAAACGTATTCTAGCATACCTTATAATAATGCAACTACATTTGACGGCTAATAAAGCATCCAGGACTTTGTCATTACTCCAAAAAATAATGAGAATACACATCAGGTGCTAAATTGAATTGCCATAAAAATATAGAGAACAAAGCTACTATCTCCAAAATATATGCTATGATCAAACAAATGCTTGCAAAACAGTAAATAATAAGAGTGAAACAATTAAGCAGTAACAATGAAGCAATCTCTTGTAAAAATAAGTTACAAAAATAATGATACAGACTAACACTGCCATCTCAAAATATGCTGGTATAAATATGCATTCTTAAAATAAAAATAATAAATCTATCTCCAACAAAAAATATTATAGCTAACAAATGTGAAATATGATAAATACTAATAACTAACATCAAATATGGCTCCATTAACATTATACAATAAATAAGCTAAAACAAATAATAGAAACATACATTTACTTATTCAACTTACAGCATAACAATATATCTTTATAAAAAAAAAATAATCCGTAAGTAAAAAAGAAAATATACTATTTAAAATATGGAAATATAATAAATTACTATTCTGAGAATTTAACACATTTCCAAAATATTGCATATAATATGAAAATAATATGCACTTAAATAAAGCATAATTTGCAAAATCATAAATATAAATAAAATTCAATCTTTTCTTTTTTTACTATCAAATAAATAAATTAAATAATCTATTTGCTTTTTCTCTTTTTTACACAATCATTACACTGGAGTGTGAGTAGAGAAATATGGAAGATAAAGTCTTGTGGAGAGCAAATATATCCATCATAAAATACAACTAAAATATCAATATTCAGAATGTAACTGTGAAATATAAAATGCTTTTCCTGGATATCCTTAATAAAATTTCAAATAATTATACTGTCAGGTAAATAAGATACATGTATGTCATTCATTTAAAAAATAAACATCCATGGATTTAAACTATGATAAATGATCATTATTTTACAATAAATATATTCAATTCTGGTTTTCTAAAAATTAATCCATCGGAATTTTTTTTTTAATTTGTTGTAATAAAGAAACTATTTTGCAGAAAAATGCTTTTAATAGATCATATTTATCAAAAATCTCAAAAGTATATCACAGGAGAAAATACTTACTTCTAAATATCAAATTTATGACCACAATGGTCTCCATAGTAATAATTGGAAAGAAAAGAGAAAAGCTCACAGGTTTTCTAATATTAATGAAGACAAAGTTTATTTAAACTCACTTTAAATAAGTTACTTGTAAGAATATTTAATATTTCTTTTTTATAAAGTGAATAAATTGAATTCATTATAATATTTATTAAATAGTTTATTGTAGGTAGATTATTTTATATCCCCAAATTTTGGAAGTGATTTTTTTTTCTTTCAGATGAAGCAAACAAAACGGTCATAATAAATAAATTCTTTCATGCTGTTTTCAGTTAACAATATAATGCCTTTTTAGTATAATAACACTAATAAATTATTACTGAAGTATAAAACTATTATTAATTTAACATTCTTTTGCAGACTTAAATATAGACTTTTAAAAGATCAGATAAAATACTTATAATAATAAATATAGTTTAAATTTTTTACTAGGGGTAAACAAATTCTGGACAATATTTAATATGAAACAGTGTTCAAATAAAAATATCAGAAAATTATTAACACTTATAGGGTCATTATTGCCAGTAATAATATCAAATATATCATGGAAAATTTGAAGGTAAAACAGATATTTTTGTATGTTTTGAAATTGACAATATCTCTAGTATCATAATAATGGCAATAATAATAACTTTTACAGAAAATTAAAAAAATAGCATTCTAAGTGTTGTAATAATTAAATGGAATTATTACTAGACTCTGCTGAGATAAACATTTCAGTTTTTTTTGTTTTTTTCAGTTCAGATAAATGTGGCATGATAATTTTTACATTATCGTATCATACTTAACCTAGAAGAAAAATAAAGTTTAAATAAAATCATACTTTTAAAATTTAACTAGTTTTAAAATTTAACTGCTACAAACAAAAATAAAATTAAAGCTGAATGAGGGCCTTGACCAGTTGACAAAGTGATCAATTTATACTATTATTCATATGATCATTTTAAAAGACATGTGATTAATCTTTTAACCCTTACACCCTTTCTTGATGAGTGTAATTCTGATCTAACGTAACTTTGAAAAATTGTTAAGTAAAATTATTTAATTAATATTAAATTTTAAAATAAATAAATCTCATATTGTCTAGATAATTATAAATAAATAATTAAAAACTTTTCCTGGTTGCATATAAAATAATTACATAAAATTACAAATGCCAGAATAAAATAAAAATATTATACAATTGAAATATGTATTATTTAAATAAAATGAATGTTACAAATAAGATTTAATACATTTATTTACCACTATTTAATTCTGGACAAGTCTCACAATATAAATTGTAAATTGTCTTTTAAAACAAAACATTGAATAATATTTTATAATAAATAATATTAAAATTTACAACTTGTTTTCATTCATTTATTTAGACATTCAACAATCTATTATTTTGAAAATCCTAACTTTTATTATTAGCTTTATTAAACCCATTCTAAGTAAATGAATTTCAAATATGTAACTAGAATATTATGTCTTAAAAGTAAAATAAATTAAAATATTATAGTTTTAATTTAATTACCAGTAAACCAAAATATAGTGTTGGATCCTAGTTTATTAGTCTTAAAATTAATGCAAGCTTTGAAAACATTTTAATGATTACATTTTTGAATTTTGTGATTAAAAGTTCATAGGATTAATTTTGAATTTAATCTGTATAAACAAAATATAATGAAAATGATTTAAATTGTATTTTATTCAATTCTTAAAAAGATTTGTTTTTTTATTACTTGTAAATATTTTGAGAAATTATAGTTGTTTTAAAAAAATAGTTAAAACTATATGCAACTGGTGAGTGGAAGAATCAGGCAATGAGAAATCACCATTGGGAATAGATTACGAGCAGGCAGATTATAATTGTTGAAAAATAAAAAAATGGGTGGAAAAATATTTAGTCAAGAAAAAAAAGTTTACACATATGAAATAAAAAGCAAGTAACTGGGTTTGTTTGGTTAAAATAGTTTGCTGGAATTTTTTAAATATTATTATTTCTTAAAGACAAGTAATTAATTATGACTAACTCAAAAATTTCAAATATATATTATTAAGTTTTTATTAAGGTGAACTCGTAAACCAAGAAAATCTCTGCTGGCTTTAAAAATTACAATCAATAAGTTTTCTAAAATATCTTAGCATCATTATATTAGGGAAAATATAAAAATAATGGACAGAAAAAATTGTATAATGTTGCCAAAATATTATCATGCAACAGCAGAACAGAAGAAACCAACTGTAAGTATTATGTTAATCTATAATTGGATGAATAAGCAAGATAAAATATTTATGCATTTTAAATATAACATTTATGTAACATTAACATTGAAAAGATATATGAATGACAGGAAAAATATTCGTGACAAAGATAAATGGACAATTTTCAAGATAATTGAAACTAAATTAAAAATAAATTAGAAGGAAAATATTTGCATATTGAAAAATGTGTTGAATACTAAAATATAACTTATTAATATATTTCTGAATGAATATTTTCTAGGAGAAAAGACTTGAATAGATTATTATTATTATTGGTGTATATAATTGTTATGTATAATAAAAAAAATGTTATAATAAATTATAGACAATATCAGTCACCTTAATTTATGACAGTATCTAAACTATGGTGAGGATAATATCATTTTTATTATCTTTAAAGAGAAAGTGTACAATTCAATATGTTAAATGAGCAAATTAATAAGTAATATATCAAAAATAATACAAAGACATGTATCATTAATGTTGGAAGGATATAAATAAAATGCACTACACCCATGGAAAATAACCTCCAATTGGGAAGAAAAGAAAAAAAAACTTCAATATTGTAGATAACATGAGAGCATTGGAATTCCATAGTTTTAATAATTTTCATATAAATATAAAAGGTGTAAAAGTAGTAAGAAGATTGATGCATGAAAAGTTGGAAGTATGAAAAACATTTGGATACTATTAATAAAAATATGGTGTTTTTTTTTTTTGTTTTGATGAACTTGTTTGTTTAAAAAAAAACTGGTAACATAATGTTTGTATATATAGTTAAGTTCATGTTTGAAAATAATCATTATATTCCATTGTAATTCATGGTCTCATCTCTGAGACTCAATTCTGAGAAGATTGTCTGCCCCCAACCTTGTTGATGTAATGATCCCTCTTGCCATCAATAAGGGGATTTTTGCCAACATATGACTAGCTTCAGTTGTCAACTTCAGGATTTGGAATATCCATTGTAAATTATTGTTTGAGAGTGGGATCTATTACCATCGTGAAGACCCCTAACTAGCTTCATTCGGAAGGCCAAGGAGTTTGACAAAAGAACTTGCCCAAACCAGTTGGCTACTCAGACCTGGGATCAGCTAAAAATATATCAGAGTTTTAAGACATTCTGGTTCATTCAAAATGATGGCCCCAAGAATCATAATGTCTGATCCCTCCCTCTACTGCTTTTATGAGGGGAATGGGATGACCTACCTCCTAACTTACTTACTCAATGTGGTGGTGTTGTTATGAAGAGATTATGAACCACAATCTTCCATTGTGTAAACTTTTGTCTTGATTTAAGCCTAATTCTATAGGTATTGCCAATTGTTAAATTTGATGTTATCTAAACTAAAATGGGAATAATCATTTGATGGTTGCTACACCTAAGTTGCATGTCCTGTAACACCAAGTAATGCCTGGTTTGGACTTTATTGGAAACACAAATTGTAAATTCCCAACCTAATACCAATGGTGATTGTCTACAATTAAGTTTATATTTATTAATTCAACTGATTTTCTATTTAACTGATTTTGTAACTAGTTATAATTTTTAAACCACTAAACATCACATAATCACTATCTCATGCTAGCACAAAACTGTTAGTAAACAGGCAAAATCTCTCCATATAGTAGTGCCACCTTGTGCTAACCAGAATAATCAATGGATGCCAGAAGGCTTGTGCATAAAACCCCTATCTAGTGTCTACTCATCCAATATCTCCAGACTAGTTTCTGGCTTGTGGCCTTCATCAGTGAGAAGCCTTGGATCTGAGATATTGGATGAGTAGGCACTAGATAGGGATTTTATGCACAAGCCTTCTGACATCCATTGATTACTCTGGTTAGCACAAGGTGGCACTACTATATGGAGAGGTTTTGCTGTTTGCTAACAGTTATGTGCTAGCATGAGCTGGTGATCATGTGATGTTTAGTGGTTTAACACCAATCCTGCCTAATAGGATAATGGTGGCTATGGTTGTTAAAGAGCCAAAGTCACCAAAATGTATGGGTGCTGAATTGAGTTCAGACCCATATAACTATATAAGCTATGGAGCTTATCTTGAAAATATTAAAGTTTTGTAGTGAAGTAGAGATAAAAGGTTACTGGAGGGTAGCATTAGCTGCTAAGATCTAGGTGCAGTGATCTCAGATCCAAGGCCCCTCACTGATGAAGGCCACAAGCCAGAAACTAGTCTGGGGGTATTGGATGAGTAGGCATTAGATAGGGATTTTATGCACATGCCTTCTGGCATATATTCATTACTCTGGTTAGCACAAGGTGGCAGTACTATATAGAGTTTTTGCCTGTTTACTAATAGTTATTGTTTTGTGTGTCTTTTCAACTTATAACATAATGATAATGATCTGTATATAAAATCTTGATTGTATTTTTATGGAATGCTAGTCATAGAGTTTTGGGTTCCTGATCGGGTATTACTGTACACTCTGTGACCTGATCATGGACTCAAGTTATTATGTCAATATGTCCCTAGTCCAAAGGGGTTATTGACACCCTTGGACTGCTTTGTAGTGATGTCAAACTTATATTGATTACATGTATGTAATTTTAGGTTTTCAATAATAATTATCATTTAATATTTACTATTATCTAAAGGTTAATTGATATAGTTTTGTTTTTTTCAATTTATGACCTTGTAACAACGATTTCTTATAAACCTTCATACTGTAACCCTGAAGACCCATGGTAGACAACGTTTGTAACCATCTATTTGAACCAATGTCTTTGTTCACAATTATGTATCTTGGTACTGTAAATAAAGTAACATTTGAAATGTAAAATTATCATTATCAATATGGGGAGGGGGAGGGAATTAGTCAAGAGATAGAAAAATCATTAATTAATGTTATTTGTTTATCTATATTAGTAGTTGTTTGACATTCTTTTTATTTGACTGAATATTAGTACTAGACCTTTAAAATAAATGGTATATAAGCTAATAGAATATACACATAAAAATAACAAAATGAATATATTATAAGAAGGGGGATGCATATGTATTCTAATAGAATATTAAAATGACAAATGGTGATATTTAAAGTTTGATCTGATGTTTAATTATAAATTCTATAATATCATTATAATATAATTGTAGCTAATTTTATTTTATAAGTCTTCACAAGTATGATTTATAAGACTGATATCAACTTGAAATCGAAAATTATGACTTGAGTTATTAGATAAGATTACAATAAAGATTTTTATTTGATGCACTATGCACTGAAGAGTGATTCATCCACATTCAGCTTAATATTTTGAACAGTAAATGAAAATTAATGTACGAAGAGATAAGTAGTCATATGGGGTAGAATAAAGGATAAAGTTATTTGCAATATTTTTATTATATAGTTGAGTAATAAAACAATAAAAAAATTTAGTGTAAAGCAAAGAGAGAAATCAATGATGAATATCATAAAATAAACGCAGATAAAAATGTAACATGTCATAATACTATAATAAAATTATTTTTGTTGAGAATAAAATACCAATCCATATTTTAAAACTTCTTGTTCTCATCACAATCTATAAGGAGTAATGAATGAAAAAAACAAGACAAAGATTGATCATTTAATATACACATTATTTTGTAATAGAAGGGACAAAATTAAATAGCACACAATATTTTATT
>JAQFVV010012474.1:321562-426562 GCA_028023455.1 Epiperipatus broadwayi | reverse complement strand
ACTCATTTCAATATATATATATATATATATATATATATATATATATATATATATATATATATATATATATATATATATATATATATATGGTGTGTGTGTGTGTGTGTGTGTGTATGTATCAAATTCTCATGAACAATGATTATCCATTAGCAATGATTAAGAAAATCTTAAATTGATATTAAAAAAAAAAAAAAACATTAAAATAATAAAACAATTATTTATACTGTGATTTTGTAAGTATGACTGATTTTAATAATATATATGTAATGAAATAAATTCTACAAGTGTATGTATATAATTATCAACGATTATGGTAATAAATTTTGATATAAAATAATATTTATTCCTTTCCTAAACCAGGTTTTCGTAATACCTTTGTCAAAGCATCACTAAAATGAATAGTAGTAAATATATTAGTATAGCCACATATGTATAAATGTACATTAAACTAGTCACTGATTATAATAGTTTTGCATATTTGCATTTATAAATTGACCTAACCTAACAAGAGAGTCAGCAAATGAACTATAAAATTTGCATTTAGTTTAACAACAGAACAGATTTTCAAAGCAAGAAATTATAATCTCTACAAAACTTAAATTTAAAATTATAAATAAACAAAACCTGTGCCTATGAAATTTTATATGAATATAAAAAATGGATTATCCTATTGAAAAACAATTAAAAGAGTATCAAGAACTGAAAACTCATGTATATAACAATAAGGGTGTATGTACTATTGAGAAAAGACAAAAATTGGAGTAAAAGGAAAATTATATTTTTTTTAAAAAAGATGGTATCATGACTGGCTAATAACCCCATAAGCAAATTTAGTGTGGATATGCACAAAGTTTGAAGCCAATCATAATCCATACTACTAAGAAAACATTGAAGAAATTAGATGGAGTCTTAGAAATAAGTATGCAATAATTTCTTCTGATGAATGCTTTTGATATAATAGCCTAGTTGGTTTAGAGCATCATTTTCATGAAGCTAAAGATTTTCAGTTCAATTTATCTACTTGTATTGATATTGGACAGGATAGAAAAACCTGAAAAAGAAAAAAAAAATAACATTCAAAACCAGATGTTAGACACTAATGTGAATGCAATATCAATTAGTTAAATCTACTGGGAAAATTTAAATAAGTTTGAATTATTAAAATTAATATTAGATGATACAAATAATACAACATATAATTACAACTCTTGTATATATAAATCATATTATAGTAAAAATGTAAAAATTTGTTTTAACTGAAATTTTTATATCAAATATTTTTTTAATGAATGTACTGCCTTATGCAAATTCAAAACTAAATTATGCTAGTATGTAATATATGCCCCTACAATTTCCTCATTTCTAAAGCTTTTATATGATTTTCACTCATACATAGTTGCATGAAGATTAAAGTTAAAATAATGTTATGTCCATATAGAAGATGAAAACGTTTTGCTGGAAAATAATTTCATCATGCGTTTTTAATAACAGAGTCTTATACCATCTTAAATGAAAATGATAAATTGAAAAAAGTAAGACATAGAAAAAGATAGAAAGACATCTGTTTTTGCTTCAGAAACAATATCTAGCTTTTAATAAATAAATCATAGTTTACAAAATATAAAGTATTAACTGCCACTTGAAGATTACATTTTATTAACTTCACACCGTGAATCTATCAATATTTTTCGGCCAGCCTCTGACTATTTTTTAATTATTATACCACTGTTATTTATTATTAATGTTATCATTAGTATAAATTTTGTTATCACTATTATCATTATTATTATAAAATTTGAACTACAATTATAGTTTATTTAATACAATATTGATTTTAAAATGAAAAGTTTTCTAGTGGGCTTGTCTTCAGCAATCGTTTAAAGATAAATGGGAAATATGAAGTTTCATAAGTAAACATTTTTAGCTGTTGGTGCTTTGAAATTATGAATTATTAAAGCAATAAATTTATAAATTTATTAGCTTTTTCTATAAGTATTCATTATAGTTTATTATACTTTGATATATCTTATATTATTATAAACGTTTTTACTTTAAGACTAATAATAATATTATAAATATCAAGAATAAATTTACTCAGAATATTTTTTTTCCCAAATTCAATCATTTTGAAATTTCTCTTTTATTATATATTAAATAAACAGTTGTAACAGTAGAGATAGCCTTAATATATATTACTTTACGTGATGAGTATGTGCTTAAAAAATTTAATTATTACAGTAGTAGAGATAGTAACTTTGATTAGAAATTAAAACGATCTTCAAGTGCAAATAAATTTAAAACGTACTTATTAACTGAATCAAGAGTTATATTTAAAAAATTATGATCCATTAATTTTATATAAGTTGGAAATAAAATAAAAATATTTTTAATATCAATATTTTTTTCGCTATAACGTTAGCTATCTACAAATAATTTTAATATGTTTTCTATATTATTTATTGTAATATATATATATAATCATATTCACTACGCCTATTCCCAAAAAAATGCTGAATTAAAGACTTTCTAAATTTTATCTAGTTTATCATATTTATAATAGTTTCTCTTCTTCATATTATTCTAACAGATATTTAATCACCCATCTGGACACATGGGATTTTATTAAGGCTTTTGCAAATTTTTCAAATTCAGTTGAAAACTGCAATAATAACTTTTTTCTAATGATACATTTGTCCCAAATTCATTTAAACTTTTTAATTTTGTGATACTTATTATTTTTTCATGTATTTCTTTTTCAATTTCTCACTTTTATGTTAATATACTAATGTATATTTTGAAGTCTCAGCATTGTTTTTTTTTTTTCCAATATCTAAGTTTCAGATCCAAAAGTAAGAACTACATAGTAAATCACATTTTTTAAAAAAAATTTTGTTTTCAATTATGTAGGCATATTTTTTTTTTTACTATTAAGTTAATTTTATTGAAATATTCCATCTAAGCATGTAAGTTCAGTTCTATGATTAATTTATTCATTGATTTCACTATAACCTGAAATAGATATTTATATTTAATTTCATCTAATTTATATTTTCTTTTTTTAAATGTTATTGAACTCTACTTTCATATTTTTCTATTTTGTTGTAACAGCTGTTTTACAATCTTTTGATAATCTGAATTGTTATTTGTAAAAACAATCACATCATTTCAATGTTTCCATTTAATTTTCTTTTTTCTTTTAATTTTATTCCACACTATATTTTCCAATAACATTGTAAATTAGCATTTACAATAGCTTGAAAAGGCTGATCTTTAATATATTATAATAACATTGTAATAAATATTTTGGAGAGATGAATCATTCTGGCATATATTATTGTTAATCTTGTTGAATTTTGATAAAATATTTTTCAAAATATTGCAATATCTAAATATAGCGTTAATAGTCCAAAGTTTTAGTTGAAATCTCTTGATTCAAATACTTATTTATACTCTAAAATTTTGAACTGTAAAAGCATTTTTTATTAGTCATTTCTGAAACTTCTTTTAATTCATTACTATAATTTATTATGCTACAACATCTATTAAAACAGCTTATTCTATAGTTAGATTGAGTTCAACTTCTGTGAAGATGATTTTTAATGATATTAATAATGATATCCCATAAAAGTGATTAATGATTAATAAAAACATAATTTATTATATCTTCCCTTACACTTTTTTAAATATTACTATAATATTCTTCCAATCATCTGGCATACTTAATATAATGCTTTTTAATCATTTAACTACATCATTACCAGCTTCTTTAAAAATAACTATAATAATGCCATCAATTCCTGAATATATTTTATTTTTCCCAGATTAAATTACAATCTTATTTTTTTATATTAAATATACTTATAATTGCATAGTTGTTATCGGAATTATAGGGATTACATTTTATTTTCATTATCTTATAGTTTTAATAAAATTCTTCTACATACTTCTTAAAGCCTTTCATATTTTATGAAAAGTATAATTTGATTTTTTTATAAATGCATTTCTTTTTCTAATAGCAAAATGTTTTATATTTTGAATATTTTTATTTATTTCTACATAGTTTCCTGTCAATTTAAAATTATACAACTTTAAGTTATTATCACTTCTTTTCCTAAATATTTTAAACAATTCCAGATACTCAATGTTTTTAAATTAAATAATATAATGACTCCTGTCAGTGAAAAATGTGTTTATTAATTGCTTTTTTTGTACACAAGCTATTTTTTATAGATAGACAAACTTCCTTATTTCTCCATTCTTTTTTATTTCATGAATAATTTCTTATAAATAAAGATACAATAAAAGACAAATAACCTCCAAGATGCATTTCAGCTATTACTGTAATAGAACTTTACTATAATATCCCTAGTCATTCAAATTTTAGCCATATTGAGCCCATTGATATTTTAATACTGATTTTATAATTTTAGTTTAAATTTATTATTATTTTTTTTTTTTTTAAATTAGAGAAATCAATTGTTAACATTGTCTTTTTTAATAGCATTTCTCTCTTTGATTTACAACATATATCTTACACCTACAGCGAATCTATTAAAAAGATTTAAAGATATAAAATACAGATTATTAGTTAATTATAATACAATATAACTATTTTTTTCCATATATCATAGCATCGGCTGGGACGCGAACCCACAACCGTCTGCAACCAACTACTTGCTTGCAAGCGGCTGCGATGACCTCTCGGCTAACAACACTTTACTACAATATAACTAATGAAATGTTTTTGTATGTTTTTATATCCATTTCATTTAACATTTTTTTCAAAAAAAAAATTCAAAATATAAGTTTTTTTAAAACATTTTTTAAGTATGTGTTCTCTCTGATTCTTACTTCCATGTGCAAGTTTTTTATATATTTCAATCATTTTTCCAATTCTAACATTACATTTTTTCATTGCAGTTCAAAATGCTCTTTTATTTGATCATAATCATTTAAATAAATACTTATTAATCAGAATGAGAATTTGTTTCCACTAAAAAAAAATATAACCTAAAGACCCACCCTCCCCAAAAAAATACCCAAATTATGCCACATATATTTATAGAAAATATTACTATTAACCCTATTAATACAATTTTATTCTTTAATCATAATACTAACTCCTATCAGAAATCCCTTAGGAGATTTTTTACACAATTTTTTGCAGGGTTATTTTTTAGATTTCTTATATATTTATTTTGTTTGTTTTTGTAAATCTAAATTATGTGTATTTCATATCTATCAGTAAATGTAACAAATCTAATTTTTCTGTATTCCATATTACCAATCTTTATATTGTCTACTATCCTCTTTTTGTCACACTCAACCCTTATTCCAATGTTCACTTTTCAATCAGTTCTCTTTTAATATTATTTACTAATTTCAGAAGATCTAATACTAATCACTTTTTATAGTTCATGTAATCCTTCTCTTGAAATAATACTACTTGAATAACATTTATAGTATGGCAGTTTAAATCTCAGGAAAATTCTGTTTTCAGCATTTTGTCATAATGATTGTTCATTCCTTAGAAAATGAGAGCTGTAATCTATTTTCTCTGTTTTAATTATATGTTTGAATATAAATATACTTGTTTGAATATATATATATATATATATATTCAAACAAGTATATTTAACACAGTATTCAAAATTAAATAATACATTCTTTACCAGAAGTACTTTCAATTGTTTCACTGACAATTTTTATCAACTGTTAATATAAACGTACAAAAAGTAAAAACTTGCATTACCCATCATTCAATCTATTCAAATTTCCCACAATTCTGTTGTCTTTATATTACCCGAGTGTTTATTCATTAAACCACAAACCACCTCTATTCCTAGATATCATCATTGCCTCTTTATATATATATATATATATTGTAACGGTTGCTGGCTCTCTCTAGCCACATTGAGCATGACATGCGTTTTCTGAGATCGAGCAGCAATTAAGAAATATTCGAAGGCATCCAAAATATACATTACTATAATCATACCTTTGAAAGGTTCGTTTACTGCAACCTTTACGTGCCACCTTAAGAAAGAGATTGCTCCCCTGCCTAAGGGATATGATCATGTAATAAGTAAAGAGCTATAATCTCTTATAAAAAATCAATAGAAAGTGAATGCCTAACGAATGATTCCCGATCCCGGTAAGTTTAATCCCTGACTAGCTCAATCAACTCATGATCTCGGGATGGTGGTTTGTTGCTTCGTTAACAGAAAAGGTCAAACACTAATATCATTATCAAATACACAGCACAACTCCGTACTTTAAAATTAGATATTAAATTTATTAAGCCCTCTATGATTATATAAATATTTACAAAATAATAAACACACACATAAACGATAGTAATTAAAATTCAAGTGTATAATAAATTTTAAAGTTTCATGAATGGGAAAGGAATGGTCTGAAATTCTCCCCTGCTTACACTTTAAACTCAAAACAAAATTTCTTATAAAACAATGTGTATTGGCCATGGTATGTACGTGTTTCATAATAATAAAAAAAAAATGAGTTAGCCACGAGTTAATGATAGTAGAATCTTAAGTGTTCCAATATCTGAGTCCTGCACGTGGCGGACAATAATAATTATTTGGAACACTTTCGTACACACTTTTATTCCTTATGAAAACAATCCTGCACTTAGCGGATGGAATAAATTTACTCGGGGAACAAACTCGTGCTAAACTACAATTTTAATCTTAAAAGTTCCATAATATGAGTCCTGCCCGTAGCGGACAATAATAATTATTTGGAACGCTGTCTTACATACTTTTATTCCTTATAAAAACAATCCTGCACTTAGCGGATGGAATAAATTTTCTATTATTTCAAAGCGAAACACATACATCCAATGACCAAACCACCCAATTATTTCTATTTAACTATTTTGAAATATTTCATATTTACTTTATCGATTCTTTTATAATTTATTTAGATACTCCAATGAATTACATGAAGCTTTACGTTAAAATTACAAACAAAATATTTATGACTGAATTACGCAATTCATTGGCTCATTTAATAATAGCAATTTAAGTCAAATGATGAATTACTCATAATAAGACATAAAAAACAAAATATAAAAAAACATAAATAATACTTCCCGAAGTCTTCGTTCTTCTCCGGGCTATGATTTTGAGGGCGATATATATCTGCTGTGCAGGTGATTACTTCACAGGGCCTATATGGAGGTTGGCAAATTGTCCATAGCAGCTACACTTTCAGAAATGGAAAGTCACATCACTGGATGGCTATGTAGGACTCCGAGCTGTGCGAATGTACCGAACTTGGTTTCTACTCCATATCCATTGCTGAATCACGAATAAATCCTGATTCCATTTCCTTAGCGATATAAAACATTAGCTTAAATTTCAATTGTATTTTTCTTTTTCAGTCAATGAATATCATATTTCTTGGTCTGAGAGCGCCTTTTAAAATACGTTCAGCATTCCGAATAAATAGTTTTTACACTCATAATTCTTTTTCTTTTCCTTTTGTCTGTACACTCCGGAAACTATACTGCTAATGGGTAAGAGTGCCCGTGTGAGTATCAACCAATGTAACCCAGCTAACTAATTAAATTTCACCTGACCAGCCTTTATATATCCCCCCCATTACAGGGTGTATTCTCTCATCCCCTCCACAAGTTATTGCTTTTACATTTCTGTTTTTAATTAAACAAGTCCAAACAATGGATTTAATTTTAGCTATCTTTTAATTAATTTCAGAATTTCACAGACCATTTAAATTCCAATCCCTTGATTTCTTTAAACAATAAAGTAAAATTACATTTATCTAATTAAATAATTTTGAATAGGTGTCAAGCCGAATAACCACTGATACAATTTCTACACTTGTTTTCCAAAAACATTATACGATAAAAGAAAGAGGTCATTGGCTTGCCTGCGGTCATGAACATTAAGTTGTAAAAAAAAAAAAATTATAAAACTGTATACTTGTTGTCACATAAAAATTGTTTTTGAGTTTTCCAAAAAGAATATTCAACAAGCAACAGAAAAAAAAAATACAACATTTGAGAATCTAAAATAAAATAAAATCAAAATAAAATATGTTTACTGTTGGGTTATTTGCAAATACATTTCAGTTTCCCATAAGAATTTCTTTAACCCTCTGCCATATTTATTCATATCATAAATAAAAAACATATAGCATTTATTAACAGCAAAATACATATTTATATGTGGTGTCCGCATTTGTTTATTTATAGGCGTATTATCACCATTCATCCTATTTATTTTAAATATAGTGTGTGTGTAAGCAACAGAGAAATATACCTGCACAGACCACTCCTTTTATTATAATACGTACATTTGTTTGGACTGCAACTAATGCTTGCAGTCAACTTTGTGGCAGTCATTTAAAACTGACTGTCACAATACCCCCCTCCCTTAATGAGACTTCTAAATGGGTTAACCATTTAAAGTCTATATTAAATTACTTTCACTTATATTTAATATTATTGATGAATATACTGGTTCATTACAATTTAAAAAGAAATATTAGTTTGACTATATACGATTGTGTTATTAATAATGAAAATAAAAATCTTAAGGGATATACTAATTTATATCTAATACTAATGAATATACTAGTTTATTATATATGTAACAAAAAAAATATTAGTTTATACTTAACTATATATATACAGTTGTGTCATTAGAAAACGAAAATCAAAATCTTAAAGAATATATACATACAAATCTATTAATCGTAATGTCCAATGATTGTCTACCCAACAGGTTTCAGTGCACGGGCATTATATGAGCCCTTGATTCCCTGCTCAGTCTTTACCCAGAATGCGCTGTCACCACAGCATTCTACAATTTCAAATGGACCTTCGTATAAGTTGAAAAATTTTTTAAATTGAGATTTTTCTGGGACGCTGACATGGGGTGTACGAACCATCACTTTATCCCCGACCTTAAACTGATGCTGTGATGGGCATTTTCTTTTTTGTCTTCGGTGGCTCATTTTCCACATCTGGGCCCATGCTCTTCCCTTGTCCTTCTCCATGTCAATGGGTTTTTCTATGTTCCCTGAGAATTCAGTGTCGAATAGTTTTGGAACAGGTTTTCCAAAATGCAGCTGTATTGGTGGGAGTCCTGTAGATTCATTTGCTGACCAATTAATAAAATTGAGTATCAGTGGCAATTGTTTGACCCATCCCCTATGATTTGTGGGCAGGTATGTGCGGAACAGTCTTCCCAACTCCCTCATAACCCGTTCGCATGGATTGCTTTGAGGGTTCCTGATGGATGTAAGGGTGTGTTTAATTTCTCGCCTTGCCATCCATTTATTCCATTCCTCTGATACAAATGGGGTTCCATGATCAGATAAAATTGATTTTGGCTTTCCGACCTGCGGGAAATGCAGAGAATCTAATACCCTAATAGTTTCTTTTGTCGTGGTCCTGGACAAAGGATATGCTGCAACCCACTTTGAAAATAGGTCATATACCACCAATAAGTATTTCTTTCTATTAAAAGGGGGCAGAGGACCATAAAAGTCAATGGCCATGATTTCATTAGGGTTCTTTGGGATGATTGATTTCATGTGACTAGTGTATGATTTATTCTGTGGCTTTGCCCATTGACATACTTCACATTTGTTTAATGTGGCAATTATATCTCTGTGCATCCCTGGCCAGTAAAACCACCGTTGAAGGCAGTATTTTGTTTTGTAAGTACCGTAATGTCCATACAATTTGTGGATGTCTGTGATGAGAGAGTTCCTCATTTGGGGTGGTACCATCACTCTCCAATCCTCGCTCCCTTCTTGAATTCGATAATATAACATGCCTTTGTCAATTTTATATCTCTGTGTATTTGTTTTTCCTGGTGATTTCTGGCATTGAGTCATAATTTGACATAGCTTTTTGTCTTCATGTTGTTTTTCAGTCAGTTGAGATAGATGTTTCTCGATGCTTTCACCACTGCAGGACACAATATTAGCTATATATATGTTATCTAGATTTCCATGTTGCTGTTGGATTGGGACTGGATGGCGGCTGAGTACATCAGCTACTATATTCTCAGCCCCCTTACAGTACCTAACTGAGTAGTTAAATTCTTGGAGGAACAGGCTCCAACGTACCAAACGGCTATTATTAAGGTAGCTATGGTTGAGGAATTCCAAACTTTTGTGGTCTGTAATCACCACTACCTCAGAACCCAACAGGATGGGACGAAACTTCTGAAATGCCCATACAATGGCCAGGGCCTCTTTTTCTGTAACAGTGTAGTTTATCTCCGGTCCTTTCAGCAGCCGGCTTATGAAATATAGTACTCCCAGTTGTCCATCATGCTGGATCTGAGAAAGAGTGACCCCCAATCCATATCCACTACTATCGGTTTGGAGTAAAAATGGTCTATCAAAGTCCGGATATGCCAACACAACTTGTTTTACAAAATTTCTCTTTACTCTTTCAAATGCTTCCTCTTGTTCTTGCGTCCAACTCCAACGTATGTCTTTCCTAATGAGTCGCAGCAATGGCTCCATTTGATCCGCAAATTTCTCACAGAATCTATTGTAGAAATTGCATAGACCCAAAAAAGAACGTACATTTTTCTTTGTTCGGGGTCTAGGAAACTCAGTGATGGCCTTGATTTTGTCTGGATGTGGTTTGATTCCAGATTCTCCTACCAAATGGCCAAGGAATTCGATTTCATTGGATACCAGTGTGCTTTTTTTTAAGTTTATCTTTATGCCCTTATCGTGGCATTCTTTGAAAAATGTCTGCAGTTGTTGAAAATGTTCTTCCATAGATGATGATGCCACCACAACATCATCAACATAAGTAATTATACTTTTCTTGACTTCAGGTCTTAGCACTTGATCTAAACACCGTAGCAGTCCTGCTCCACTGTTAATTAACCCAAAAGGCATTCAGTTAAATTGGTACGAGTATCCCCCATATCTGAATGCAGTGTATTGACGGTCTGCTGGATGTAACTCGATCTGCCAATAGCTGGCAGTAAGATCGAATGTCGAGAAGATACTTTTTCCTTTAAACTTCATTAGCAGTTCTTGTATAGGTGGCGGAATGGTGCAGTCAGGTATTGTTGCACGGTTCAACTGGCGAGCATCAAGACATATTCTGATAGATCCGTTTTTCTTTTTTACAGCTACTAGAGGGTTGCAGTATGGTGAGGAGCATTTATCAATCACACCCCACTCCATCATCTGCTCCAATTGACGCTCGACTTCTTCCTTAAATTTGTGAGGTATGGGGTATGAACATGCCTGGAATGGTTCTCCCGGCTTTAGTCTTATCCTTTGCGTATACCCCTTAATTATCCCTGGGGTATCAGAGAATATCGTGTCGTAATCTTGCAGTAGAGATTTGAGTTTTTTCTTCTCATTTGATGAAGCTATTCCAGCCATACTGACCTTTTCTTCCAGAATCTCTATGGTAGACTGGTTCATGCAACACAGTCCTGTCATACCAGACACTGATGACTGCGAGAATGGTATTTGGTGACCATTGCATATCACCCATTCCTCTTCATAATTTATATTACATTTGTTCATGTGCAAGAAGTCTGAGCCCAATACTGCCTCGTGAATCAAGTTGCTCATAATCAGAAATGCATGGCATGTCATCATTCCCTGGTATTCTATTTGTATCCATATCTGGCGAGGTTCGAGCTTGGCCTTTCGGTTGTTTGCTAGTGTTACCTGGGCAGCCCGTAATGGAAGCGTTTCTACTCTAGGGTTACTAATGACTATTTTCTTATACAGATTTTCTGAAATTACTGAAATTTGACTACCTGAGTCCACTAACGCTAATGCTTCTACTCCTTCTAATGTTATTCTTATCGTGGGGCACTTTTGCGGTACGTATTCTGGCACTCTATCCTCCCATGAACAAACTAGATTCGATATTTCGTTATATGAATCTGTATCTTTTTTTTCCTGTATGACCCTACCATTATCGGTCATATCTGTTTTATCTACTGGTCTGCCTTGCTGGTTGATGTCGATACTATTTAGTAATTCCGCTAGTTGTTCCGTTGAGTTCGTATTTACCGTTAAAAGCATTTGTTCGATACGGAACGGTAAATTGTGCCATATTATTCTGACGATCTGGCCCTCAGATATATGGCAGGCTTCTAAAGTCCGGAGCTTGGCCACTTGTCTTCTGAAGAACTTTGAGTAACTCTCACCTCCACCCACTTTATATTTTTCTTGCATTATTTGGTATAATACCATCTCTTGTCTTTCGTCACTCCAAAAGTTTCGCAGCAAAGCTTTTTTATATTCTTCGTATGTGCTTGGGTGGCGAAACAGTGACTCCCACCATGCAAGAGCATCCCCTTGGAGGTGGTTGTATGCTATGGTTAACTGGCTAGTATCATCCATCCTATTTATTCTAAAATAATTTTCTAAACTATTGAGATGTTCTATCGGAGCCTCCCTTGTCTGCCCTTCAAACACTTTAATTTTTATAAATTGGTTAATGTTTAGTGCACTTGTATCACTCATATCTTCCTTCCCTGACTTTTTACATTCTATGTCTGCATTACTTTTGTCCATTTTATCTGTTATTATATTTATTGTATCACTGCCTCCTTCCTTATCTATCTCACATTGTTTTATCTGAGTATCTGATTCTACATTAGTAGCTTCTTGTTCATGTTTGTTGCTACTGCTAATTAGTATCATGATCTGTTGTTCTATCTGCTTTACTGTGTTTTCTATTTTTGCTACTTTAGTATCATTTCCTACCAGCTTCTTCTCTATTTCGTATATTTTGCTATTGCAGCTATTTTCCATCTCACTTCTTTTTTCATCAATTCTTTCATGCATGCCCTCAAACTCTAGTCCTGTTGCGTGTTGTCTATTTGCTATAGCTTCTGTATGTTTACTATCATTTAGCTCAAGGTTATCGTATTTTATTTCTACATTAGGGCTTTTTATTCTTGATTCCTGTAATGTTTCATCTTTAACATTGTCTAGTCTTTGGGACAAGTCTTCCATTCGATTTTCCATATCTTTTCTTACATCATCTATTTGGGGTGTTATCTTGGCTATTTCTTCTCTCATTCTCTTCATAAAGTCCACCATTATATTTATTAAGTTTTTTTCCATTTCAGATTCTATTCTATTTTGCTCATTGCCTTCTGTTTCTACCTTGCTTTCCTGCTCTATATCTCGACTTTCTTCATCCTTTTTATCTAATTTTTGCTCATCCATTTTTTTTTTTTGTAAATGATCTGGTCCACATGAATAAATACTATTTATTAGTTCTTTCGGTAAACCGTTCTTTCTTTACAATATCTAGACGCTAACAAGGTATTCTGTGTATTTATAACAAAGTATTCTAGTTATCTATTTCACTCTTTACTATATCTAAACGTTAACAAAGTATTTTATTTATTTCTTACAAAGTATTTTGTTTATTTATTTGTTATTAAAACTCAACGCTAGCAAAGTATTCTATTTATTTATTTCTTTTTTATTAAATCTCGGTACATTCGCACTTAGCTCACCCTAATTTGTTTGCCATTTATATATAGCTAGTATATGTTTATTTATTACTTTCCCTTTTTTTTTTATTCTCAATGTAGCTTGCTATCTGCCCAAACCTCTCCTATTAAGAAAATACTAATAATTTTTCTATTCCATTTATTATTTATATAACACGGCTGTGACCTCCACTATTAACTTATGTGCATACGAATTGCATCGTGCCCAATAACACGTTGGATGCCATTTTTCTGTAACGGTCGCTGGCTCTCTCTATACCGCATTGAGCATGACATGCATTTTCTGAGATCGAGCAGCAATTAAGAAATATTCGAAGGCATCCAAAATATACATTACTATAATCATACCTTTGAAAGGTTCGTTTACTGCAACCTTTACGTGCCACCTTAAGAAAGAGATTGCTCCCCTGCCTAAGGGATATGATCATGTAATAAGTAAAGAGCTATAATCTCTTATAAAAAATCAATAGAAAGTGAATGCCTAACGAATGATTCCCGATCCCGGTAAGTTTAATCCCTGACTAGCTCAATCAACTCATGATCTCGGGATGGTGGTTTGTTGCTTCGTTAACAGAAAAGGTCAAACACTAATATCATTATCAAATACACAGCACAACTCCGTACTTTAAAATTAGATATTAAATTTATTAAGCCCTCTATGATTATATAAATATTTACAAAATAATAAACACACACATAAACGATAGTAATTAAAATTCAAGTGTATAATAAATTTTAAAGTTTCATGAATGGGAAAGGAATGGTCTGAAATTCTCCCCTGCTTACACTTTAAACTCAAAACAAAATTTCTTATAAAACAATGTGTATTGGCCATGGTATGTACGTGTTTCATAATAATAAAAAAAAAAAATGAGTTAGCCACGAGTTAATGATAGTAGAATCTTAAGTGTTCCAATATCTGAGTCCTGCACGTGGCGGACAATAATAATTATTTGGAACACTTTCGTACACACTTTTATTCCTTATGAAAACAATCCTGCACTTAGCAGATGGAATAAATTTACTCGGGGAACAAACTCATGCTAAACTACAATTTTAATCTTAAAAGTTCCATAATATGAGTCCTGCCTGTAGCGGACAATAATAATTATTTGGAACGCTGTCTTACATACTTTTATTCCTTATAAAAACAATCCTGCACTTAGCGGATGGAATAAATTTTCTATTATTTCAAAGCGAAACACATACATCCAATGACCAAACCACCCAATTATTTCTATTTAACTATTTTGAAATATTTCATATTTACTTTATCGATTCTTTTATAATTTATTTAGATACTCCAATGAATTACGTGAAGCTTTACGTTAAAATTACAAACAAAATATTTATGACTGAATTACGCAATTCATTGGCTCATTTAATAATAGCAATTTAAGTCAAATGATGAATTACTCATAATAAGACATAAAAAATATATAAAAAAACATAAATAATACTTCCCGAAGTCTTCGTTCTTCTCCGGGCTATGATTTTGAGGGCGATATATATCTGCTGTGCAGGTGATTACTTCACAGGGCCTATATGGAGGTTGGCAAATTGTCCATAGCAGCTACACTTTCAGAAATGGAAAGTCACATCACTGGATGGCTATGTAGGACTCCGAGCTGTGCGAATGTACCGAACTTGGTTTTCTACTCCATGTCCATTGCGGTATCACGAATAAATCTTGATTCCATTTTCTTAGCGATATAAAACATTAGCTTAAATTTCAATTGTATTTTTCTTTTTCAGTCAATGAATATCATATTTCTTGGTCTGCACCTTTTAAAATACGTTCAGCATTCCGAATAAATAGTTTTTACACTCATAATTCTTTTTTTCCTTCTCTTTTGTCAGTACACTCCGGAAACTATACTGCTAACGGGTAAGAGTGCCCATGTGAGTATCAACCAATGTAACCCAGCTAACTAATTAAATTTCACCTGACCAGCCTTTATATATCCCCCCCCATTACAGGGTGTATTCTCTCATCCCCTCCACAAGTTATTGCTTTTACATTTCTGTTTTTAATTAAACAAGTCCAAACAATGGATTTAATTTTAGCTATCTTTTAATTAATTTCAGAATTTCACAGACCATTTAAATTCCAATCCCTTGATTTCTTTAAACAATAAAGTAAAATTACATTTATCTAATTAAATAATTTTGAATAGGTGTCAAGCCGAATAACCACTGATACAATTTCTACACTTGTTTTCCAAAAACATTATACGATAAAAGAAAGAGGTCATTGGCTTGCCTGCGGTCATGAACATTAAGTTGTAAAAAAAAAAAAAATTATAAAACTGTATACTTGTTGTCACATAAAAATTGTTTTTGAGTTTTCCAAAAAGAATATTCAACAAGCAACAGAAAAAAAAAATACAACATTTGAGAATCTAAAATAAAATAAAATCAAAATAAAATATGTTTACTGTTGGGTTATTTGCAAATACATTTCAGTTTCCCATAAGAATTTCTTTAACCCTCTGCCATATTTATTCATATCATAAATAAAAAACATATAGCATTTATTAACAGCAAAATACATATTTATATGTGGTGTCCGCATTTGTTTATTTATAGGCGTATTATCACCATTCATCCTATTTATTTTAAATATAGTGTGTGTGTAAGCAACAGAGAAATATACCTGCACAGACCACTCCTTTTATTATAATACGTACATTTGTTTGGACTGCAACTAATGCTTGCAGTCAACTTTGTGGCAGTCATTTAAAACTGACTGTCACAATATATATATATATATATATATATATATATATATATATATATATATATATATATATATATATATATATATATATATATATATATATATATATATATATATATAACAGAATTATTCACACCCACAATCATTCATTTGACTAATATTTAAGTATATCCATTGTAAACTGTCAGACATATGAGAAGAAAGAACATGATGATTTTTTTGATTTTAAACACAGAAAGTATACCCATTATTAAACAGGTAACAGATATTAGTTTACCACATGACTAATCCCATACTAATCTCAATTCAATGACAATAAATAGAAAGTGGGTATTATTATTTTGCACTATTACAGTTTTTATAAAACATGAACAAAAATTAAGTTTTCTTTCTGGTAATAATTTTTTAAAGATCAAATACATATCCTATAAAATAAATTTTTAATGGATGATTTTTAAAGGACTACAATGAAAAAAACCCTCTTCAAATGTATATATAGAGAAATAGTTTAATGATCATTTACTGAAATATAGTACAATTAAGTGAATATAAGTTGTCATTATGCTTTACATTTGTATATTATAAAAAAACAGACATTTGATATATAAGCATTTCTATAATGATTAAAGCATTGGATGAATATTGTTATATTCTGAACAATATTTATCAAAATGCTATGAATGACTAGATTGCATGATGATTTTAAAAAGATTAACAATGAGAAGTGTGCATGACATCATGACAGGGTTATTCCATATCTCAAAAAATTTATTCAACAGTTTTCTATGAGATACTTTGTGGATTCAAATTGGAAACTAAAAAAGTAGAAGTAAATGAAGATTATTTAAGTCATTTAGATTTTACTGATCATACATTTATTTTTGCAAACAATATGTCAGTGTTTAAAGAAGATAGTAGAAGAGTTATCAGATGAATGTAAAAAATAGGCATCAAGATATATACTAAAAGAAATAATGTAATGTTCAGTGAGTTTTATCAATAGGAAATTAATATTATAAATTACGAATTAAAAAAAAGTTAATGACAACAAATACAGTCATCATTACATCTGATTGGCTGTCATATAAGCATTCTAAATATGCATGCAAGGTTTCAGCCTTTCACTTTAATTTCAAACTGCTTGTGCTTAATAAATAATATTTACATACATTACTGCCAATTTCACAAGTTCTGAAAATATTATTTCATTGTAAATCGAAAGATTTTGCATTGTTGATTTAGAAATAATTTGCAGTGAGTTAAATGTGAAGATGTTTAAAAGCTTCACACTCTTAAGTCAAAATACAATAAATCATAGAATTTATTTATTTAAAAAGTGCTAAAAATAAAGTTTTAGGTAATAATGTATACTATATGATATATCCTTCTTGTGATATATATCCTTGTATTTTTGGAAATATAAAATTACATAAAGAAGGTAATACTTTACGAGTTATGATAGATTTTGGTGGTTCATTCATGTATCAGACTTCTAAATATATTGGTAAACTTTTACAAGACTTTTTAGGATTTGGGAAAAATACTATTGCTTCACTGTTTGACTTTGTAAATAGTATAATAAATTTGATGATTGATGAAAATGATGTTATTGCTTCATTGGATGTTACAGAAATGTATGGATCTATTGATAGAATGAATTCCATAAAAATAATTGAACATGCATTAAAAAGTAAAAGTATTTGTAAATATATGATAAAATTTATTGTTGATTCTTTAAAAAATTATAATGATAACATTGTTGCATCTTTTGAAGGTCAATATTATAAAATGTCTAAAGGTTGGCCTATGGGTCTGCATGTAGTTGCACAAGTTTGCAATTTTGTTTTATCTACATATGAGAGTAGTATTTTAAATATGTGTACTTTTGGAGATATTAAAATATCAAAAGATATGTGGATGATGTTTTTGTTTGTGGAAATATGAGTAGTATAAATTTGCTTGTAGAGGAATTAAATAAGTTGAATGGCTTGAAATGGACTATTGAAAAAGAAAAAGACAATAATATTAAATATTTAGATTTAATGATTACAAGAGATAACAGTATATTAAATTATAAACTAATAATTAAGCCACTGTAAAAAAGAGGTTATATAAATTGTAAATCAAAAGTACCAATAATGCATAAGATGGCAAGTTTTAGATCTTTTTTTTTTTTGTTTTGGAATGAAAAATTATGTTGTTACCAAAGTGATAAACTGAAAAATATTGAAATATTTTCCAAGGAATTGCTTGATGTTGGTTATAAAATGGAACAAATAAACAATACTTTATGTCAATTTAAAAAAAGTTATAATAATTTAAAGGAAATGAAGATTAATAGTAAACAATGGATATCTATTCCATTTATTTCAAATCCACAAGTGAATTTTTTTAAGGATTTATATAAGAATGTGTTTAATGTTTCATTCTACATCCCAAACAATATTAATAAATTAGTCAAAAATTGTAAGTATGTCATACCTGTCAAGCAGAAAAGTAATGTCATATATCATTTTTTTGTGATTGTATGCTATCATATATAGATGAATCTAGATGCAGTATTGAGAAGAGATTGAGGAAGCATGAATTGTTATATAAGTGTGTAAAAAGTAAATAATGGTGATTTAATGTCTTCTTCAGTTTTCTTTGATCATGAAAAATCATGTAAATACAAATTTAAATTTGATTTTAAAAATGTAAAAATTCTTCATGAAGAGAGAATCCATAGTAAAAGAAAAATTAAAGAGGCAATTTTTATAAACAGAAATAAAATGCATTTAATAAATCGACAAGCTGCTAACATTAAAATATGAGATTCGTGGGATTTGAATTGATGATGTTTGCTTTCACTTTTTTTTAATTTAATGGCAGTTGAGGCAGGGTTAAGAAATTAACTAAAAGTACTTCTGCAGAATTAATGATTGTTTGTAATAGTTTGTAAACCGTTAAATTTATTATTTTAATTATAATTACAATTTTGTTTTTAATTAACGGACATTTTATTTATTTTATATATATATATATAAATTTAAGTAAAGAAGAAGGTGGAACCACCTTTTTCTTATAAAATCTCTGTTTTGGTGTTGTGACTTGAGAGCTACCTATACAGTCATCATTACATTTGATTGGCTGTTATATAAGCATTCTAAATGTGGATGCGAGAAAGTTTCAGCCTTTCATATTATAATTATAAAATTATTTATAGAAAGCAATCAAACAAAAAGAAAAGAAAAAAATTCTAAAGATATATAATTATTTAATTCATTATAGTATTTGTATTATGTAAAATCTGCAATGTAAAATGTTATATATACTATGTTTTATAATTATAATTTTTTATATATGTTTTAAAGGTACTAATTGTTTCATCAATTATATTTAAATATTATAACTCTGATGAATACTGCTGATCTGTTGAATTTGTAATAAAATATTAAAGAGTAAATTATAGATCGCAAGTGATTAAAGAAAGTATATGAATGGAATCATACAGGTATATTCAAATTACTGTATAATTAAAAAGTTAAGTAACTACATATCACTGATTTATATAATGTTAAAAAACCACAAGAAGATATTATCTTATAAAACTCACTTAGTGGTTAGTTACTTCTGCCTTTCAATTACAGATATTTGAAACAGATATGATTATTTATTATTAAATTAAAGTATAAAAGAATAAGAAGTAAAACAAATTAAATTTCCAAAAGTTGATGCATTTATATGCAAACAAAACACCTTTCACTTGAATCAAGTACCAATCTTTTTAAAAATTTGATTGATATAATTACATTATTATATATTGCAATTTACAATACATAATTCATCAAGAGTAAGAATTGACCCAGCAAAAAATATAATTTGTAGGTCATTTGTATTTTTACACTATCTTCATTTATTTCTTTGAATTGTAAGAAATAAAATTGTTGTTTAAAATGTATATAAACTTGTATACATGCTGTGATATGGCAGACTCATATCAATAATATCAAGTATTTGTATTTAATATGAAGAGACATAGTAATCTTTAATCGAGTTTAAATCATTTAATAATCAACATCTTTTTAAATAATTATTAATACATTTGTCTAAATGTTTAATTCATGAATATTAAAAGAGGTTTCTATCATGTTTATTTAAACAGAAGTACGTATTGGAATTATTTGTCTTTTTCAGTAACTTCATTCATTTGTTTAAAATGTGAAAAATCAAATAATAATTTTAAATATATCAATAGTCGTCATAGATTCTAACATTTTTAAAAGTTCAAAATTATTTTCGCAGAAGAAAAGGATGAAAACTTTTTCTCTTGAATAAATTACATTTGAAATGGTAAGTTATTTTGCTTTAGATGCAAATAAATAAAACAACTCAAACTACAGAAACTGTTCTTTTTACTTTGTTTGAATAAAACTAAAAATAGCCAACAAAAGATAAGTATTTAAAATAATGACTTCCATTATTTTACTTACATTAGTTAAATTTTATAAAATCGTACTTACATTTATAAAGGCATAACACTAATAATTTATTGGTAAAGCACAAATAAGCATATATCTCTTGATAATGTGTAAAATATATTTAACTCGATTTAAAAATCTATAAATTGTACAGTCATTTTATATAAATATATTCATTTTCTATATGAGTAAACATTATGTACACATACATATTAAAAATTAAATATTGCCTAACGCAGTATTTAACTCATATCATTTTCCATAACCAACACATTACCTACAAGATGGTACAACATTTTTGATCTATAGTCAATCAAAGATTAATTTAATTGGAAAATGTTTATATTATACTTTTTATTTTATTTACAGAATAATTTAAAAAGTTTCAAAACTCTCTTTTAATGGTGTATAAAAAATAATTATGTTGATAAAATAGTTTTATAGAGACAGATTTTATACAAACATCGTAGTCGTTGCATCGTGTATAAATGTATTTGAATATTACTGTTAACCATTAAGCTTTTAATTTATAAGCATTCAATGCAAAATGTTAGAAAATTGCAAATTATCTCTACAAAATATTTCGATCAAATAAGTCATCTCAAGATTTCTTGGCTCAGTACACTGACTTACTGTCCTAATACTATTACCTCATTTATATCTAGACAAATTATAAATGATTTAAATTATTGGCTTCATTCTTAAATATCATTTGATCCCTAAATATCAGCAATTATTTTTATTATTTTCAAATATCTTAAATTTATTTTTTATAGTAAAGATATTAAATTTATTTTTTCAATTATAATTTAATTAAATTCAAACGCAAAATATATCATATATACCTATAAATAAGGCAAAACTCTACATACAGTAGTGTCACTCAATGCAAGCTAAAGTAATCAATGGATGCCAGAAGGTTCCTGCATAAAATCCATATCTAATGCCTACTCATGCAATATCCCCAGAATAGTTTCTAGCTTATGGCTTTTGTCAGTGAGGAGCCTTGGATCTGAGAGCACTGCACTTAGATCTTAGCCACAAGTTAGAAACTAGTTTTAGGAGCCTCAACCTTTATTTTTAGTGAACGAAAATTTGTCAAAATTAATCATCACATATAGCCACCTTTAAGATGTGTTGATGTGGTTGAAATTGTTATTTCAGGCCTCATCCACCTTTGATGATTATCAAACATTATTGGTCAAAAAGTTAAAGACCAGGGACAGACTAGAGGCCCTGTTATACTACCTGTTCCATGAAAAGTACAGGTCATCAACAGGAGTGACACTGACAAAAATTTTTCATTGTCAGGTCATGAAGTTAAGGATAATGAACACATACCACCTGAGCAAGAGTGAAATCATTAGAATTATAAAAAAAATTTGCCATTCAAAATAGAGCAATCACTATCACATATGAGCACTGCACCTAGATCTTAGATCCAAGGCTCCTCACAGACAAAGGCCACAAGCCAGAAATGAATCTGGTAATATTGGATGCATAGGCTGTAAATGGGGATTTTATGCACAAGCCTTCTGGCATCCATTGATTACTTTGATTTGAGCTAAGTGCCAATATGTATAAATATTTTTTCCTGTTTTAACAACAGTTATAAGTAAGCATAAGAAATGGTGATCCTGTGATGTTTATTGTCTTAATAGCAATCCTGCCCAATAGGATAGAGATGGTTATTACAGAACCAAAGTCACCAGAATGTATAGGTTCTGACCTGAGTTCAGACCTATAAGACTATATAAGCTAATGAGCTTGGATTGAAAATATTATAGTGTTTTCCAATTTGAGACTCATAGGTTTGTAGTTAAGTAGAGATAAAAAGGTGGTTGCTGCAGGGTTGCATTAAATTTTAACATCTATGTGCACTGCTCTCAGATCCTATGCTCCTCACTGATAAGGTCCACATGCCAGAAACTAGTCTGGATTAATATTGGATGAGTAACTACTAAATGGGGATTTTATGCACAAGTCTTCTGGCATCCATTGATTATGCTTGACTTACACTGAGTGGCAATAGGTATAGAAAGTTTTACCTGTTTTTTTAACTTTCAACTATCTTATAAATTTAAAATATTTTAGTAAAAAAAAAAAAAAAAAAAAAAAGACACAAGAAAGAAAAAAAAACAAAACACACATCTACACACAAAAACAAAAAAATAAATAAATTAAAAAAAAAATGATTCTATTGAAAAACACATAAATACACATATACTACAAATAGATAATCATAAACTATATCTCTTTAAACTTAATTACCATATAAATAAATATTAGAATAAAACTCAATAATAATAAAACTTTTGAAAAAATGCATATTTAAATATAATTTCTTAATAGCATGCTAAGAACAAAGTCTATGCAACTAATTATTATTAACAAATGATAATTATTTTAATTTCATCTTGGATATATTATATATATATCAAAGAGTATGCTTATTAATAATATTTTATTACAACAAAAATATATTTCAACTAAAACATCAATAGCCGATTGTTCAATAGGTTAAATATTAATAAAATGTTAATTTTTGAAATATTTAAATTGATGACTCATGTATTAAATATGTAAATATAAAAGCAATGGAAACAGCTACATATTCTGTTACATTATTTTATTCTACTAATGCAAACAATGCTCCATGTACAGTTAGTATATATATATATATATATTCACAAATCATAAACTATACAATAATTCACATGCAAGGATAAACTTTCTTTAATCTTAAATATAAAGTATAGGGACATTATTTTTGTGAATTTATGTAATGTAAAAAAGTATATTTATACTTTTTATCACATTTAAATTATATTTATTTATTTCATATATTTATTAATATATTTTTTTATCTATAAATGAAATGTAGTGAATATTCATGATATGCAAGTTTTATTTCAAATAATATTGAAATATATATTAAATCATGGTATTTTTCTATACACACTAAAATTAAATTAATTTAATAATTTATGTAGTATGTGAAATTAATTTATTAATGTAGACTTTTTTATAACAAGTGAAATTATTAGAACTAGTATTTGCAAATAATACAAAAGCAATAATATATTTTGATTATTTTTTTTGTGTATATATATATATATATGTGTGTGTGCGCGTGTGTGTATTTATATTAATATAAATACATATGTAGATTAATGTGTATTACTATTTTTATATCAATTAATAATTTCAGTTATTAATTTTTGTTAATTAAATATTACATTAAAAAAATATTTTTTTCATTCTTTGTTCAACATTCAATATTCATTCTCTTAGTTTTTTTATTTTATTTTAGAATCAGTATTCTTCCTACATATAATTGGTGACAATGTGATTGAAACCATGACTTTATTTTGTAAGCTAAGAGAAGTGTGTCTGTCAGCTAATGTTATGATGAGTAGTAAAGTGTGTGCATGATTATGAATTAGGTGTCTTATCCAAAGTATAAATATTATCCTAATATAAATAATTCTTTTCTCAGGGAATACATGTTCATACTTAATGCATTAATCATATATAATCATCATCAGAATCAATATTTACAATTTTAATTTACAGTTACATTTTTGACTTCAATGTAGAGTCTATAAATATATGATCATTACAAATACGCACAGTAATGTCGACTTCTATTATTATTATCAATGTTATTAACTTAGATTTCAAATAATTAATATAGATTTAACCTTAGTTCAAACAAAACAAAAGTTAGTGTGTAAATATTAATTGTTTGCAATCAGTTGCTTATATACAATAAGTAAGAAATATTCAAAAAAAATAATGAAAGTAAGCTTATATTACGACTTCAATCTTTATTGACTACAAATAATTTTTGATTACATAGAAGCATCCATGCATGTAGAAAGATTTTTAATAGTCATTGCAGAGAGGTTGCTTATTTTTTATAGTATGTGCACGTATATTTAAATTATATAAAATATAAACATATCCATAATTACTTATTTAACTATTTAAAATATTTTTTTTCAGAATGATTGAAATATTAATCAAGTAGGCAAAAGTATTTATGATATTTTGAAATATTTTTTTTTCCAAAATTAAATAAGCTCTCTCTAACATTGTCAAAAATTTAAGTTATTAATGTAACAAAAGAAAAAAATATTTTTAATAAATGTGAAATTATAAAACAATTTCAATATATTATACTTAAAAAGAAAATGAAATAAAATAGTTAAAAAGTTAATTTTCAACCTGTTGTTTTGATGAATGCAAGTTAATGAAAAATATCAATTATAATAAAATTCTATTTTTGTTTTTATCAATTAAAAGAAAATATGATTAACTCTAATTACCAATCTATTCATTTTAATGAATTTTATAAATACTAGGCTTTCAGAATTAAAAAACACACAAAATTAAGAAAAAGCAACATATAGCTGGTGGTTGTGATGGTTGAGTTTGTGAATGCCCAGAGATGTATAATCATAATATTTTTTCTGTAATAACATTTAACTCATTGCAAGTACAAACTCTGTTTGTTATATATGAAATTCAAATAATATATCAGATAAACCTGATTTAAACTTTTTTAAATACAGTCAAAGAACTTCATAGTGTCATGGTTGAACAGTGTTTTCTATTCACAGTTTGTTATCTACAAAATTCTTGACATTTTTCTTTTTAATGTTTAGTCCAATTCTGAAACTTTTAGAGATTTATTCATTAATATGTGTATGCACTTTGTGGTTTTATTAAATTTTTATAGATGTCAGCTGCAATTAAAGAGCAATCTTTATTTAAAGCTTTTTCTAAATAGTATGTGTAAATGTGGTACAAATCTTCAATTTTGATTCCAGTTGCAGAAAAAATCAAATCATCTTCTTTCCCAGTAGTTTTTTGCTTTAAAAATTATTTTGTTATGGTATAATATATTAGGTGAGTAATAAATATTTTTATTGTTCATTTATTTAATTTTATAAATACTTCACTTAGTAAAAGAATATAAAACTTTTACAATTTTGATTAATAATTTTTGTCAAATATTTTACCTGTCTCTGTTTTTTTTACATCTTCAAATATTAAAATGTCTTACAGTTTAGACACTATATTACTATTTTATATATGCCAATTATTTATTTCATGTATACAAATATTTCAAAATGTAGAATTTTAAGTAATTTATTAAGTCAAATATTTTACTGATCTTACATCTCTATATATCCTGATTAACCTCTATTTTTCATAACTTTAGTTATCTTTTGGTTTTTGTAAGCTTAGATACTTCAATAACATTTAATGTAAAAAAATATACAAATAATTAACTCTTTTGGGGGATTAAATTTACATTAGATTACTTATTTCTCACTTGTTTTTTTTTTTCTCCATTGACTCCAAACAAAAAATGGAACCTTAAAATTAAACTAAAATATTAATTTCCTGAATATTTAATTTTTAAAAAAACTATTTTTATATATAGCGATCTTAATTATGTTGTTTTTGAAGTAATCACAAAGGCCAATACAAATTTCTTCACATACTATTTTAAGTATGTTTTATTCTAATTCTATATTTTAGTTTTTTTGCTAAACAAATTAGCTATATCACTTTAAGCTATATTACAAATTATTATTTATTTTTATCTTAATGGCTTTAGTAAGAACCATGGGGATTTTGCATAGGTTTTGATGTTTTGGGTAATATGATGATGCTGTGATCACTATATCTTTTCTACATTATTTTAAGCCTACCTATAATCTTACATCACAGCCTGCAGTTTTTTTGTTTATTCAGCTTCAATTTAAATGTATAGTTGAAAAATTCTGAAGATGTCAGTATTATACAGATCTTTCAGGCAATGATGATATACTTTTTAATGAATAACAAAAGTCTATTTGAGTGATAATATTGTGAGAAGATGAGTTAGATGTCAATAGAAATAAGAATTTCTAATTGGCTGAGTGTTGTAGCCTAATGTTAAATTTAGAAAAAAATGTAATTATCAGTTATTTGTTTAGAAATTAAAGATTATATATACAATATTTTTGTAAAGTAGATATTTTAAACTATAAAATGGCATCGTCAAAAAATCATTTTTTAAACCATTTATTTTTACAAACATATCTCTGAAAATTTCACTATAGTAAAGTGTATGCAATTTCTAGTTGACAATCAAAATCATTTTTTGTCAAATGGTAAAGATAATTTCTTTTTTAAATTTTAATTACAATAAATATTCAGTTGTAATATTTTTTTCTTTTTTTGATAAAAGTTAACATTAAATTTATCTTAGTTTTAACAATATAAAATTAAAATTTCAAATATGTTGTTGTACTAAAATTTTAAATAAGAAAATTTGTCCAATGTCTAGCTAATATTTTGTTCTATTAACTTTCTGGATAAATGTATTCAGTGTCACCAAGCATCATTATTATAGATAAGAACTCTGTTTAAAAAATTATTGTCATGTTTTTAAAATATCAAATATTCACTTTTAAAATGTGTATCACTTGAAAGATTACATTTACAATAAATAATATCAAAATTATTAATATATTATATAGAAAAAGGTTTAATTTGTAAAATGCAATGTTCAAATATCAAGGAATATTTAACACAAACTCGCTAGGTCACATTCAAAATAGTGAAGAGTTGATTTTAGCTAAACACAATAAATCTTTTATATTTCATTAATAAAATCAATTACATCCTTATTTTTCAATGTTTGTTCTATTTTTGTAACCTTTTAATATGAATTACAATGCTATTTTTATTATTGAGCCACCTCTCTGTCATATGTTGACCATAATGATGACCATGAAATAGATATGACAATGTCTATTTCAATAAATATATTACAGATAAAAAATGGATAAAGTAAAATATAAAACATATTAAAAGTATTTAATAAAAAAGAAAAGTATATACAGTGACCATATTTTTATAATAGAGATAGCTATAATTATGATTTAAAATAATAGTAAATAAGTTTGAATGAAATGTTATGGCATGAATGATATATAATTAATTTATACAAAAATAGTATAGCTTTAACTTCTGAGGTTTGTAATTAATTTTCTTTTGTGATAGTTTAAAAAAAAATAATTAGAGAAAGATAATATATAATAATTAAAATAACACATATATTTTATATCTAATAGATTTATAAATGATAGTTTTAAAAGCATGCAACTAATAAATAAAATAAATAAAAAAATAGATAAATATTATAAAAATGGGTATTTTTATTAAATATGAAAGTAAACATAAACATAATTATTAGCTGTTAAAAATGGGTGAGAAACTCTGACCTTCAGGTCAACTCCAGCCAGTAACAGTTCTCAATACCCCTTATGGACATTTAAAAAACGTATATAAAATGGCTCAGTATAAACTTCTACTTAAATAAGCATTTAGTGCAAATACTGCATTAAGAGTTAATAAAATTAAATATTTATTTTTTCAACTACATCTTTTTCTTTCTTCAATCTTTATAATAAATTTAACTCATTCTATCAAAAATGCAATATTCCAATATATTATGTATATTATGTGGTCTACCTTTCTAGGACTTAATCTATGACGTCGAGGATATTTTATTTATTTTAATAATGATTTTCACAGACCATCGTATACTAGCAAAGACAAAACTTGGAAATTTACTTTGTTCTATTATTATGATTTCGCAGTTATTTTTTTTTATTGAGGATGACTACATGAGTATTATAAGAAAATTTGATACAAAAATTTCTATATTTCAAAAGAAAGGGACAATGTTTTTTTAATAAAAAGAAATAGTAAAACAATATGCCCAATATGTCTGGAAAACATTTCAGGTAATCATCATCATTATTCTCAATCATTACCAATCCACTGCAAAATGAAGATCTCCTTGTGTTTAATCAAGTTTCTCTGTTTTTCACATATTCACCAGTACACTTCCTTATTTCATTTTTCCATCTCATTTGTGATCTTTTTCTAGATTTTCCACAATCTCCTGGAATACAGTTTGATTTCAATTCTTGATCTATTATTATCTATTCAAGCAGTATGTCCAGCTCAACTCTGCATCAGTATTTTACTTTTTACAATGATAGCAGTAACAATTGTTAGTTCCACTGTATTAAAATTACTTTTAAATTCAAATTGTTTTTTTTTTGGTTGGTTAACATTCAAAGTTCTCTATAAATGAATAGTAATTATCTTTGTAAAGAACTGATAAAAGAGTGATAGGTTTGTAATTCCTAATATCTTCTTTATTACTTTTTTTAAATGTTAATATTCATATTTTAGTCTTACAATCATCTGGTGCATTTTTATCATTTAAATAACATTTGGTTAACTCTGCCAAAATAATTAATGCTTCTGCCCTTACTTTATTAAAGATATTATAATGCCATCATTATATGGAGCTTTCTCTTCTTCATAGATTTAATTGCATGCAATTGTGAAGACATATTAATTTCAGGAGATACTTGTTCTTGCCCTTTATTACTATATAATTCTTGATAGAATTATTCTAAACATTTCAAGATGTCATCTCTCTTTTTAGTATTAGTTCCATTGTTTTTATATTCTCTTCTATATGTTTTCTTGGTAATTTAAATTACATTTATTTCACCTTGCAATCCTTTTGAAACACTTTATAAAATTCTAAATGTTTCATATGTCATGTAAACCCACAACCATCTGCAACCAACTACTTGCTTGCAAGGTGGATGTGATAACCTCTCGACAAACAATGCTTGACTAAAATTCTAAATGGTGAATGTGAATACATCATATTTATATATTTTTATACTTTCATTTTATTATTATTGTATTTTCTCCATAAAACTTTTACAGATCAATTGTTTACTTTTTGTACCAACTATCTATATTTGCAACTTTTAAACGTTTATAAGGTATCTTTCTATTGATTTCACTCAAATCTGAAATTGATTTCATTCAAATATAAATCATGTTCAAAATCTGTTAATATTTCCAAAATGATTTACAAGTTCTAATTTAAATTCACTGGAATGTTTTTGAACATTAGTAATAGTAACTGTGAACACTATTTTTCTTAATAATTTTGTCTCTATTTTTTCATTAATAATGTATCTTACATCTCACTAAGAACACTTCCTGTGGTAAAGTTAATAAGAACACTACAATCAACCTTGAAATTAGATTTTTTACCTAAAACAATGGATATTGACACTATCGAGACACAAAAATCCTGGACCAATAAGTGTCTGAAAAAAAATTACAGAAGTATTCAACAAGATCATACCTAAAGTTCTTTTTAATTCATTCAAACATTTTTTACAGACCACTCAATAATAATAGCAATAACAGATAGGCATTGTTCACTCTATAGATTCCCTAAAGACCGATTATTTGAAGTGAATAATAAAAAAATCTATGGAATTCGGTCATAGACATTGCAGACCATCCAAATACATGCTATATAGTAATTAAATTTGAAAATGAGAAAAATAAAGAAAATTTCAAAAAAGAAGTTAAAACCTTGGATCAATACACCTTAATCATAGTTAACCCAAATAGAGAAAATCACATTACAGGCCTCCTAAAAATACATATCTTGATTATTCCAGTGCAGATTTCATTAAACTAATGGAGCCATTTGGAGAGGTGGTAAATTTTCAGCCCACATACATTAAAAATACACCAGTATCTATACTCAGGAACATTTATAAATTTAGAGTGAAATTGTGAGAAAATATAAATCCTGAAAATATACCTACACAAATAACAGATCAAGAGACAACATTATTTTTAATTATAAATGGTCTTAAGCCACTGTCCTAAACTATACTGCACTAAATGCAATATGAGAGCATTACTCAACCATCAATGTCTGAAGAAAGTAAACTCTTGGCAGCAAGTCAAATAGGTAAGTGAAGAATTTTTTGAACTAAAGCAAAAAGCAAAAGAAAATAAAAAAATTAGTGTTAGCAATAGTGAAAAAATAACTCTACAAACATTTGAGCTTGATAATGTAAAAAAAAATCCCCTTGTTGATATGATAATCTCAACCTCCCTAAACAAAACATCACTAAGTATAATGGAGACTCTCACTATCTCTCCAGCTGAGGTAGTTCCTGACACTCCTTAATTAAAAAGAAAATCAGGCTACCCCCCCTCAAGAAAAAATAATGGAAAAAAGGCAAAGATTCTTGGAAATGAAAGTAATGACTGTGAAATACCTTCCGAGTCATCTTAAATTAAAAAAGTTAAAACCACTTGAAATCAAAAAACTTCTGATATCACATCATTATCATCATCAGAATGTAGTCATATGGAAGAGGTAAGAGATAATAATGTCAATAATGATAATACAATATAAAAAAATAAAAAAACAATAAAGCTAATGAGATCAGGTGATACAATTCAAAATCCATTACATAAGCATATATAGCACAAGTATCTATCTTATGTGTCAATATGATATATTGTTCACATTTGTTGTTGATTAATTTATATATATATATATATATATATATATATATATATATATATATATATATATATATATATATATATATATATATATATATATATATGATATAGCCTGCAATGTTTAATATATAAAATAAATGCAGACCAAATAAACTTGCTGACCTACTAATAAATCATAAAATATACATTACTCTAATTGAAAAAATTTCACCACCTATAATACCTTATCAATCCATCCCACAAGGATTTTCTCTTAGTGCCTTGTTATTTCATAGAAAATGAAATACCTGGAATTTATGTACTCTGTTTAAATACGAACACCTTCTATATAGCTCACATGTATTATCTCTCAATTTTTCAACATCTCAAAAACATATTCCCAAACTACTAAAGATATTTTTTAAATTATATAAATAAATTTAAATTACCATTTAACATGAAAAAATCTTGGTGTCTGGCAAATTTTTATTGTCAGAAGAATAACAAAACTTTTTAAAGGTAAATTTAACCCATTTCTTGGATTCCATTTCTATCTGTATCAATCTCCAATGAGATCATTTGTACAAAAAGTCTTTCAAATAAAGTCGAGATTATAGTCAATTTATTAACAAAAGCCTACCTTTCACTATAACAAAAATGCACTTTTTAATATATTGATCATGACAAAAATCACATATTACAATCAAACGATAATTTATACTAAAGCCTTCACTAATCAAATAGACTCGCTTTGTAAGAAACTCTTGTGGGGGGAGAAAAGTAGTCTCAATATCTGTAAAAATGGTCTGGGACTTCATGCAATTCATACATTCAGAATCCAAAAACAATGAACATAATCTCTGCCTGTGCACAGAATTTCCCATATCTACAAATAGCCTGCAAAATCACCCCCACAGATAAACCACCTTCTATACAAGAATATCTGTAGACCCTACTTAAACCATTACTATCTCTAAAAAATTTGAATTTTAAACCACCTCAAAATACATTTAAGTATTGGGAAATTCATTTGCTTTTTCATTTTTTACAAAATGAGATTAAAACTATACTTAATCTCACCAATAAACAACTATGCTGTAAATTCAAATTCTGGTCACTTGAACCAAAATATTTTGATTTTCTACTAAAAATTAACCTTGATTCACTACCCACACAACATTTTTTTTAAAATATAAAAGGAACTGCCAAAATGTAGACAATCTATGTAACCTCTTCCACAGAGACTCAGAAACATGGGGTCATTTTTTTCTCATGCCAAGGTCTAAATAATATACATTCAATAATAAATACACTATTCAAAAATAAATATGAATTGCCTATTTGACTTATTCAAAAAAGGAGTTTTTGCTGAAATAAGGATTAGTGTAATCATCATCCATGCCATATGGTATACAAGTGTAAATTCATGTACAATTATAACCCAGAAGGCACCCTAACACATTCATCATTAAATTGGATAGTATATGTGAAAGAGATAAAAAAATAACAAATCACACAACATTCTTTGACACCTGGTCTCTATTGTGTGTGTGTGCGCGCACAGATACTTGACAAAATAATTTCTGATAGTTACAATGTGAATTAAAAAATTGTGGAACTTTCATTAATAATAATTATTTTACTTTTTTACTTCACAAAAAAATATTATATTCTTTTAAAAATGGAAAGTTAAAGTATTGTCAATCTCTGAATTAGGAAATTAAACATTGAGAGTAATGTTGACTGATTTATTCTCTTATTACAGATTAATTATATTTAAAAGAAATGATAAAAACAATCATAGAAGAACAAAAAGAAGTGTTGAAATAGTTTCAGTGAATGATAAGGCACTGCAGATATTAGTGCATTTTATTTTTGCTAATGATATATATTTTGTACACAGGAATAGATAAAACATTTATTGAACACTTATGCAATGATAAATGATCAAATACAAATTAAATTGACTGAACATAAATATAAACTGTACTCCAAAAGATTGAGAACAAAATAATTATTTTAATAGTTAGAAATCATTTTGAGTATTGAAAAAAAGTGTGGTTTGAAAATAAATTTGATCAGTGATGCAAAATAAAAAATGGTCTAATGTTAAATTAACACTATTTGCTTGCAATAGGTAAAAGAACACAAGAAAGGTGGAGGGAGGGAGCAGTTGCAATCTGGATTTTAAATATGGTAATGATGCGATGTGTGTTTATAATAGAACATCAGATATTCTGGAATCAAATTGAAATAGAACTGGGAGATATGACAGATGAGGTTCTTAATTTTTATATGAAAATCACAAAGTAAGTTAAATTATCTGAATTTTCAAAAAATTACAGTGGGTAAAAATGATAGCTAGAAATAATAAAGAGTTAAAGAAAAAGTTTGTTTTAAAAAGGCATGCATGTATTATGAAATTTTTTATTGTTATAATAGTAAAATTTAAAACAAAATTTTACAATTAATAACAACAGAGATTTAGAGAAATGATATAAAAAATACAATTTCTAATATCTATAAAACGAAAAGGTTGTCAAGAATAGGACATTTCATTATGATATAAATAATAGCAGGTTACTCTTTACTATTTAGATAAGAATGCTTGAAAAAAGAGGATATACTTATAAATAAAATAAGTCATAATATTTGTCTTGTAAAACTATATCAAAAAATAATATTGAATATTATATGTTGAGCTATTTCCATTATATGTATTTAATTGTTAAAAGCCTTTGAGATAAATTCAAACTTTATTTACATCTTTTATAATATATTTCATCTTAAATTCTGCATCCCAAATCTAAAGATCCTCAATATAATATCCATTCAATTTTTGTCAGTTTTCAGTTCACAAATATTTAAAGAAAAAAGTAAAATAATACCAGTCAAAATATACTAATTTCTGTGATATACTTAATAGATGAATATTTAGAAAGATATAAATAAAGTTTGATTAATTGTCAATTAATACTAGATGATGGAATTAATCCAACATATAATTACATAAAAATACCATCATCAAAACTTTCAAAAAATCACAAATTATTGAAAAAATTAGTAAGGAAGACACTTTTAATTTTAAAAATAGATGTAAATGATGACTTTGTAGAAAAATAAATATATAGCAAAAAAACATTTGGGATTTTATAGTAGATTTTTACAATAATAAAGATGATTTTAAGACTTAAAATTTTTGAACGGCAAGAATGCTGTGTTTAAATGATTTAAAAATAAAATATATTTTTTTAGAGATGATGGATAACACAAAATAACAGATAATGTTATATGGTAGATAACGAATCTCTTCACACTTACTGACTCAGAAGTTTCTGATTTTGATAAAAAAGCCATATTTTTATCTTATCACATACCTTTAAATATAGTATTTATAAAGTAAAAAGTTTTTTACTCATGTCGTTTATATTCTCCTGCATGCAATATGTTACCATAGCAATAGCAGTAATACAAAACAAGAAGAATCATGAATTAATTTTTATATATTTTAATGCCATCTTTATCATAATTTTACTAGACTTTTTTAAAATGTTTTCTTTTTTTTTTATTAGAACAGGAATTTCCATTTTGATATTGAACCAGGATCTGATTTACAGGGCTACTGTTTTGATGGGCATATTACAGACTTTCTGATGAGAATATTTATTTTAAAATATATGTATGCTGAAAAGAAATTGATAATATTATTTTACACATTAAAGCAATTGAACAATAAATGTATTTATCACTATTACAGAAACTTATTATCAACTTAATTTTTATATAAATATATGTATATAACATACTACAGAATACCATAATAAATCATTTCACAGGGAAAAAATGTATTTATCATGTAAAATGAATTAGATTGTTATAAATCTTTGAAATATCACTCAGATCCATAAAAAAAGTTTTTTTTTATCTTCCTTGAGAATTATTGTGTGCATAACAGTTGTTGGGACCAAACACAATATTTTATTATATTATTGAGACTTTTTCTCTTATCTTTTCTCCCATTACTTGGAAATAATTTAAATTATCTACAAAATAATTATAATTTAAAAATTGGTTTTTGATTTTGCTGATCTATAAGTGATCAAATTTATGATTACAAAAACAAAGAACAATAGACTATAAAGTGTACAAATAACAGCCTTCAAGAAACCATTATCATGGAAATTACTAATGAGATTTCATCAAAAGATTGACTTCCAATTTTTTGAAATTTTTTTTTTATATTTTTGGATCAAAGACTTTTTAAGGATTTCTAACAATCTGATAAGTTTTATTCTGATCATGAAAATTCCTCTTTCTTTGTTCAAAACTTCTCTTCAGGTTCCTTGTATCATTTTTTAGTCTACACTTTAATAATAAAAACGTTTACTACATATATATATATATATATATATATATATTGTAGTAAACGTTTTTATTATTATATATATATATATATATATATATATATATAATCAGATAAAATAAATATAATAATAAAAATACTCTGAAATAAACTCTATAATATTCAATGTGCCAGTATAAAAAATAATAGCTGAAGCTAGTTTACGGCAGTGTATGCCATGCTCAGAATAGCACACACTGTCATAAGATGGCTATGTAGCTATGATTAATTTTTATCCACTTAAGAGTCCTTTTAATTATCCCAGTAATCTATGTCAACTAAAGCTTTAAAAGGCTAACTTTCCCACAATTCCGTGATCTTAATGTTTGCTGCTTGCCTGTTAATTAAGTCATCTTTATATTTGTATATTAGCATAGCTTCTTTTATTTTATTTTATTGTTATTTTTTTCAATTTGCAATATTTTTACATTATTAAAATTGAAGTCAAAACCATTAATACATGATTTATTATGAGCGTAAAAAACAGATGCTGAAATATTATTATCTACTTTGCAATTTTGTTCTGATTTCTGAACTCATTTTAATAATAGCAAGTGTCCTATAGTTTTTTTTTTTCCAATGTACATCTAGATTCACCTATATATACACTGCCACACCTACATATCCATTTATAAGTGACCCAGTTTTTATTTATAAATGAGGTTTTATCTTTGGTGTTATTGATTAATTTGTTTAATGTAGGAGGAGTGTAAAATGCAATATCACATATATATTTATAAATTTTCCTTATAAAATTTACTTGATTATTTGAAATATATGGGATTGATATCTATATTTTTTTAGCAGGAGAATCAATATTATTATTAAAATTTTTATTCTTATATTTTGTATTAAAATCTCTTATAACATTATATATATGATTATAATTGTAGCCAACATTTAATAATTCATTCGAATATAATTCAATATTTTTGCCTTTATCCAATGAATATTTGCAAAGACTATTATTTCTAAATAAGAAGGACTTCAAACCTTCCATTTTGTGTGACATTGGCACTTTTAGTTTACATGGAATATAACCTCTTTTTATTATTGCTTTAATGGTCGTACAGTAATCCAGCAAGCAATGATTTCTAGTTATTTTAAGATCAAGAAACTGAACGCACATTAAATCTTCGTCTGTTTTTATCCATCTTAGGCCTTTTAAACCATTTAATTCTTTAAATAACTCATTAATTGTACTAAGTGGATAAAATTTTTTAATTATTTAGTTACTGTATTTACAAATATTCAGTTATATATATATATATTATTATTATTATTATTATTATTATTATTATTATTATTATTATTATTATTATTATTATTATTATTATTATTATTATTATTATTATTATTATTATTATTATTATTATTATATTATTATTATTATTATTATTATTATTATTTATATGTCTATATTTATATCGTTTATTTATTGTTTTGTTTTCAGTTTATTCGGAAACTGATTCTCAATTTTATAATAGTGACAGTTAGACAATATATTTATAACTGTTTTCTTAAATTGAATTCTATATAAAAAAGACACGAAGAATTGAAATATGCAAAAGAGAAAATGAAATTAAAAGCACTTTTGATTGACAATGTGTTGAAATAGATAAAGCTCTATCTGTGAAAGAATTTACATTTCGATATATAGACATCTCATGTGTGATTTTCAGCAGCAAAATTTTGGAGTAATTATGATGCTCAATCTTGTAAGAACTACTTTTAATGCAAAATGACAGTATCTTTTGTTTTGTGAAAAATGAAAATACAACCTCTGAAGAATAGATTTGCTTATCACTTTCACTCATTTAAGTCTTTTAAATAGATGAAAACATGTAATTTAAAGAAGGCATAAAAAATAAAATGTTGATATAATCAATTTAACAAAATTATCTGGATATTATTTTTTAAAACCTACATAATATTTGCATATTATAATTCCGATATATAAAGCGCCTGTATATATATATATATATTTATTTATATATTTAAAATAAATATAATTCTTTATATATATACATACGTGTGAGTTATTTTTATAATAAATAAAAAGCAATTTTTGCACTCTTTACTGCAGGCTTAACTTTTACTTTTATCAATCACTATCTAACATAAAATAAATAGACTACTCTGTTTGCCTACAATCTTGCCTTTTCAAATATTCTAAAGGTCTAAATACCTGATAACCTTGTCAAAATAATATCAAGAGTTTTATATATAAATAGATTCAAATGCTATATTTTATTTTCAAAGTGTATTTCTATTGCCCCACAATCACATTTATTTTATATTCAAGTTTATCATATAGTTACGTCTCATTTCAAACAATATCAAGAATTTCTGAATTGAGTATCTAATATTAAAAACTGTCTTAAAACATTTTTAACAGATTAGTAGCAAATTTTATTGCCTTCTAGTGTTGATTTAACTTTAAATATTATTAATTTAATTTAAATTAATCAATTGATATTTCATTCTACATATGCTTTAGTTGTAAATTAGTCTTGTTGAGTATATTAAGTGTTTAATGTTCTAATTCCACATTATAAAATCAGATATATTAATATTTAACTAAGCTTTAAAGTTTATATATGTGCTAGAGATAATCTCTAGTTTAGCAAATGATTAGTAATATTCATTATTGTATTTATCTGAGGTGGATGATTTGAAAGTTGTGAGTGGAGTGAGTTTGACAGTTGTAAATAAATATGTAACAATTTACTATAGATAAATATTCTTTATATAATATAGATATATATGAAAGATAATGACCTGAGCAAACTGATGAGTGGTGGTTCAGTCTAAAATGCATCTCTGGAATCATTTGTCTTTTATCGTATCTTTATTTATATGGATTTAAAAAGAATGTGAAAGTAAGGAGGTTGTTTAATATATCTACAAAGAAATTACACATGGGAAAGAGAAACGTGAATACCAGTAAGTGTCTGTATGTTCTTAAAAGAAATCAGACATATTAATCTTTAACTGAGGTTTATAGTTTGAATTTGTACTAGAGATAATCTCTTGTTTAATACATAATTAGTAATAACCATTATTGTATTTATCTGAGGTGGATGATGTCTAAGTTGTGAGTGGAGTCAGTTTGACATTTGTAAATAAACATGTAAAATTTTATTATAGATAAATATTCTTCATATAATAGAGATATAGATATATGTGAGAGATAATGGCTTGGACCAATTGATGAGCGCTAGTTCAGTATGAAATGCATCTTGGGGGTCATTTGTCTTTTATTGTATCTTTATTTATATGGATTTAAAAAGAATATGGAAGTATGGAGGTTGTTTAATATATGGGAAAGAGAAAGGTGAATAACTCTATGTGTCTGTATGTTTTAAAAATCAGACATATTAATCTTTAACTGAAGTTTACAGTTTTTATATCTGTGCTAGAGATAATCTCTAATTTAGTAAATGATTAGTAAAATCATTATTGTAATTATCTGAGTTGGATGGTGTCAAAGTTGTGAGTGGAGTGAGTTTGACAGTTATAAATAAAAATGTAGCAAAATCAATCATATGTTTTAACACAACTAAAGATTCCTTTTTACTAGATTTTTAAATAACTTTTAATAAAGATTTAATATTTTATCAATAGTTATGAATTTTCATTTTTATAAGTTAAATAATAGTTTTTTTAAAGCTCTATTCAGAGACAATCAAAGTTATAATTTTTTAGACACTTTAAAACTAAAAATAATACTTTGCTTTTTAAAAAATTTAAGTGCAAGATAGTTTTTGCTTCATCTCATTAACAGTAAGTGCTTGTTTTGGACTATAATTATATTTACAAATCAGAAATTTTATTTTATTGAAATTAAAAAAGTCAAATCTTTATCTCCACTACTGCTTTCTTTTTAAAACTTTAAATTTTTAAATGCTTACTTTTTGTTATTTACTAACTATTTTTAAGTATGTCCTAATTATGACCTCTAGTTATTTACAGTCATTTCAAATAATAGGCAATAATCTGCATTTGTTCATCTTTTATAACCTTTAACTTCACATTTATATTAATATGTTATTGTTTATTGAATGAAAAAATAAACTTTTAATTATATTTTCTGTATTTATATATTATAAATAAATAAAAAGTATTATGAGACTTGGGTATATGTATGTAATATATAACAATGCATTATTTTGTTTATTAAAAATGTAAACTATAATTATTTTCACATTGACAAAAAATGGTTATAATATTTTTTAGGTATTCACACTTTTTTTATCTTATTGAAGATAAAATAGCTTTATCTTATGATCTTTTATTTCAAGAAAATGCAGGGAACTTTTATTATGATATTATACATTTACTTACTTATAATCATGTAATATAGTTGTGAATTAAAATCTCTACATTGCAACCACAAGAAATGTTCCTTAAAAATGCATTTTATCTCTAGTCCTTAGCTTATGATTATATAATATGTTATACTTAGGATCAAGTTATTAAAAACAGATCACTTTTTTGATACCAGAAAAATAGAAGCATTTACTATTTCTGTTATATTTAGATGACCTATAAAAGTAACTTTTGTACTGTTTTTGGTAGAGATTAAATATATTTAAAATATAAATTTCAATGATACATTTTATGAAATTTAATTATAAATCAAGAATTTTCCATAAAAATAAACTTATAAATTGAAATATGTTGCAGTGTTTAATACATATCAGTTTTGAAAACTTAATATACAGTAAGTGTAAACTATGTGGGGGGTTTTACATTACTTATGTATATCAAAATAATATTATTTTTTATTTATTGAGTGACCTAAAATATATTCTTAAATTCACTTGATTATCTTTATTTTAAAAATAGTTACAAAATAGTTCACATATATTATACAGATATTTTAAAATAAATAAAATTAAAAATATATTTTGTAAATCATTATGTTTAAATACATCCAATATAAAAATAAATATTTGCAGTATTTTTTAAAATTAAAAATGTTTTTTTTTTTTTATTTAAACTAAATATTTCATTTTTAATTTAAAAATACCTGCAAATATTTATCTTTATATTGGATATACTATGTGAGCTATTTAGTAGCTATATTCAAAACTGAAAATAATCAAGTGAATTTAAAATTAAGAATATATTTCAGATCACTCAATAAATTAAAAATAATATTTTTATATACATAAACAATGTAAAAAAAGACATATTACATTTTTATTTAGTAAATTTTTAAAACTGATATGTATAATATAAATACAACATATTTCAATTTATCAGTATATATTTATAAAAAAAAATAATATATAATTAAATTTCGTAAAATGTATCATTAAAATTTATATTTCAAACCTTTCAAACTCTATCAAAAAAGTGAAAAATATTTTTCTTTACCATTCTTTTTCCACATTGATAAAATGTTTAAATTTTCTTTTGTAGAAAATTATTTGATATTAAAATTTTTGTAAGCTACATTTTCTTGTCCAAAATAAGAGAATTCCATAAATCGTTTATCATTTTGGAATTCTTAGCAGTAAGTTTAAAATTATATTACATAAGTTAATTCTAAGTTCATCAATATCAGCAGACATTTTCAAAATTTTAAAAGCTCTTTATAATTTATATTTAAATGTTCTTTGCATTGATTCATTTTATAAACTGTGTAAATTAATTGCTGTTGATTTATAATATTAAAAAATTTCAACATAAATGTTTATTCCTATTTAGCTAGATCATAAATATCTTTTTTTCTCAAGCTTTGAATTTGATTTATTCAAAAGTATGTGATATTATCAAATAAACACAATTTATATTGGCATTTTGTTACTTCATTGAATGTTCAGCAAATGTTTCAACAATTTTTCTGTACCATAAATCTTCATAATTTTAATTTTCAACTGTTTTAAAACATTAGGGATGACGCGAATCATTAATATAAAACAAGTTAAAAAAAGTAAATAAAAAAAAATATTTTTGAAGAAATTATAAAGAAAAAGTGGACTTAGATTGAGTATGTGTTCGTAAACATGAATTTTAAAAAAAATGTTATGGAATTTTGATAGAGCTAAAAGAAGAAGTTGTCTTAAATGTTAAAAAAAACATAGTTGAGATTTGTAACATAAATAAAAGCAGAATAGGCATAAGTGTGTTTACTTTGGTAGATGAAATCTAAATTTTTTCAGGTAATTAATGTTAATAATGATAATAATTCTATATTTTACCTTTTGCTTCTATGGAATTTGTCTTAGGGTTCAGAGAGTTCAGTAACTTTTTCTTCAATATCTATCATATACAAAACATTATAATATAAAAAATAATTATAATTAAAACTGTAATATATCTATATTTTAAATCTTTTATTGCTGAAGCACCATCCATCATTAGAAAACAACTTTTTTTACATCTAGATGATTTTTTTAAGAGATGGAAAATATTCAACAAATATTTATTTCATGAGTTTTTTTTAGGTAAATATTGACATTCTTTTATACTGACATTTTTTTGACATTTTTTTTATATTGCTATGAACTTATATAATTTCAATTTAGCTTAGTAATATATATGGAAAATATGAAAGGTAAAGATTGTGGACTAATTCCAATTGAGGTAAGAAAAAATTTAATCTGATAAAATGACCAAAGATGTTATACTTAGTCACTTGTTTTAATGATCAAATATCACAAAGGCCTCCTAAAAAATTGAAATAATTTATTCATTTCTATTTTTCTAAAACTAAAGAATAATACCTGAAATTTTTTAAATTTTGAATTAATTGATTTTCAATGTTGATAGAAACTTCCACAATCTAAGAGAATTACTTTGCTGTCTTAACTACAGATTTCCCCCCTTTTTTAAAAATACCCTTTTCAGTCTTTTTATTCCAAATTTCTAACAATTTTTTTATAACTGCCATAACAACTTTTTTACTACTTGACATAAAATATTTTCTATTTTTGGTGCAATAATCTAAACCACATTACAATTGACCAAAGTTATAAACTCAGTTCCTATTAAAAATCATTTAAACATTTTTTTGTTTTAATTTACATATCATTTAAGTAAATAATCGATTATTTTTGATAGTTCAAAGAAATTATTTTGCTATATACACTTTATTATTTCTAAAACAATTTGCACATCAGACTAGTTTTATTTTTTACATCTTAATCTGCCATTTATTCATCATTAAATTTGTGAACTAATATTACTTCTGCATCTCCATTGACTTTTATGTAAGAATTAGTCCTTATTTTAAATCTAAAAAAATGTTTTATAAATTAAATAAATAAGTAAAAATAATAAGCATTATCCCGTTAATCACACATAATGATTTACAGTTTTCAGTCATTTTGTGTTATTTACATAAAACATCCAAATAAACACATTACAATGTTTCATTGATAGATAAGAAAAAAAATGTATTGTATTAAAGAAATGAATTAAGGGTTATATACCACACAAATTATAATGTGACTTTCTCTCCATTTATTTTTAATATCTACATGAATTGGTGCTTCATACAGTGTGTTTGATACCATTTTTGGAGAGTATTGCAAAAATTCAGGGTTGTGGCAGTCATCTGATGCAGTTTGTGAGAGGGGTACATTAAATAAAAATAAGAAACTGGTGAAAACATAAAAAACAGAGAAGAAAAACTTTTAAAAAACATCCATACATTTTTATTTGTTGTGCAACATAAAATATAATTGTATATGATTATTTTTCAAATAAACCCACAAACTATAAGTTATAATCAATCATTGGTTAAATCCAACAACAGGTCTTAATAGAAATGTGATGGCAGATGAATGTGTTTCACATAATGAATTGTTTACATGATTATTCTATAAATAGTGGAAAATTATAATTAGATTGTTTCTGAATTGTGTGTTAAGCAGTTAACAACACTGCAATAAGCATTTAAAAATTTTAATCCATTTTCAACATCTTTTATTTTTATGGATTACAAACTAAATAAAAACCAAATTGTAATATGGTTGTTTCAATAACACAGCAATTTACACAAGATAAGTTTTATATATAATCTTACTTATCTACCATAAGTTTATACATTTTTTTAATATTTACTAAGAATGAAATCCAAGCAAGCTTATATCAGCACAATAATATCTAAATTACATTTCTTTTTTTTTTACAATATTAATAAAATCAGGTTACTGAAATAGTAAAAAATATGTAAATTCATTAACATTTATTATATTTATTATGTCATGTGTCAATTGGTAATAAGAAAACATTATTTAAATAAGGGCAAACTAAGTTATAATTATTAATTTGTTTTTTTTAATTGCATATTAATGTATACTTAATGAATTATTTTGTTAATAAATTTAGTTTGATATTTGACAGTTTCATATCAAATACATTTATCTATTATCAAATTCACCACTTTCTTTATTTTGCTGTAATATCTTATATAAATGCAATTTATCCACTCTACTTCAAACACTTTTTAGCAATATATATATATATATATATATATATATATATATGTATATATATATATATATATATATATATATACACACACACAAACAATATTATGTTTTGACTGGGTCTGAAGAAGATTGCATGACAATCAATATATAAGATTGTGAGTACATATATGTATTTTTTTTGCTAAAATGTGTTCAAAGTAGAGAGGATAAATTATGTATATCTAATGTTAAACAATGAATAAAACTCTGTGTATTAATTTCATTAATATTTTATTTTATTTTTCTTATCCTATTACACAAAAACACTGTATAACTAATGTCATGTGTGCTATTTTAATAGCCCAACTATTGCAAAATAAATTAGTTCAGGTAAGAAAATTTATACTTTTTCAAGTATATAAATTGGTATATCTTTTGATAATTTTATTTCCTTATTATGTCAAATAAATGCATAAAATTACTTTTTTATATCTATTATGGTTGAACAAAAAAAATAAAAATATAGTTTCAGTGACTTAGAAACAATTCATTATCAATGAGCCTTATGTGAAATATTGTTTTATCAAATGAAGTTATGAAGCTTTCAAGATTACAAGAATATTTGACAAAAGTTTGTTTTGATAAGAAAGATAATGATGTATTTTATTTACAAGCATTTATAAAGTGCAATTTGAATCATATAAAATAAGCAGAAGAATTTTTAATAGTATCTAATCAAAAAGATGATTGGTTGTATGATTCTCTGCCGCATATGATTACTTATTTCTAAATTGGAAAAACTATATTCTATTCTATTAGTAAACTGAAGCAATAGATCTGAAGCCCGATCCATGTTTCACAGCCGTCTATAAACTTAATTAGTATTGTAGACCTGAATTAAGTTTATAGTCCAATATCAGCAGGGTTTTGCATTAGAGTTAAAAATAATTATGCTTATTAAATGTGTAGTACATTTAAATATTTTGTTTTAAATAAATTTCATTCTATTAATAAAAATTGCTTAACCTATTAGTCAAACATATATATACATCTAGCGTATATATATGAGTTAATGCAAAATTCTGCTGAAATAAAATGCTTATTCTACTATAAAAAAAATAATAATATATTGTTGTTAAAATTTTGTTAAAATATTTAGTATGATTTGATTTTGAGATAAGCCCACCAACATTTCTAAAAGAATGTATATTTTAATTAGTTAAGCCCATTCAAGTCTAATTAAAGATGGCCTTCTCTTTCTTTCTTTTTAATTAATAGAATTCAAACTTTAAAGAAAGAAATTTAGAGTAAAAAAGTAAAAGTTATTTTTAGAAAATGTTACTTTGAAACAAAGGAGCATGGGGAGGCTTATCAAGATCTCAGATCATACAAACAATAGAAGGTAGCTGACAGAGAGGGTATAAATAGAAGTGAGAACAAAAGACTAGATTATTCAGATTTTTCCTTTGGAAGGATTCATTATTCAGATTTTTCTTTTTGAAGGATTCAGATTATTCAGATTTTCCTTTTGAAGGATTCAGTTGATTCAGATTTTCCTTTTGAAGGGGATTCATTCAGAGTTTTCTTGCTGGTTATTCCAAGTTTTCTTGAGAGTGCATTCATATTTCTTTTTGGAGAACTCTCTCCGATTTGCTTCACATTTAGCTTGTGCTCAAAAAAAAGTTATACAGCTGTCGTTTTCAAATAATGGAGAAGTTTGAACATGCTCCAGTTAAAAGCCATAGTATTTTGAAGGAAATGAATATGCTCGGCTAGGCAAATAAATAGCTTTGCCTATCGCCGAGGTTCCTGAATACCATCCAAAATGCCATAGTATCCACTCAATAGTCATCTGAACTCTGTGCCGTGTCTGGAGAACTTTTCGTGAAACCATACTACATATTTTCATTGTCCGGACAAATACCTGTCGACGGTCGGATCAAGCCACGAACGCCGTAGGGAACATGACCAAGGAAAAAAGGACGGTAATCGTATCTCCTCTATTGAACTATTTCTTATGCTACCTTTTGTTCATATTTTTTTAATTGCTTCATTGAATTATATGTATTTGTTATGTAACCATTTTTATTAGACGAGTCTTAATTATATATATATTGTGTGATCATCTATCTATATTTAACCTTTTTCCCTTCGCTATTCTTCCTTACTAACCTGTGTAAATATTTAATATTCCATTGCGGTTAAGTTTAATAGTTAATTTTTGTTCATTTAAAATCTCTTTCCAGTTTTATTTATGTTTGTTAATTAAATACGAGTCAGTTTCTTTTGTGTGCCAACTTGATCTCTTTGATAACGCCTCTTTTGTCCGCCATTAGCTTATTACGTATATCTGATTTAGCTATATACGTTTTAAATAAATTTTTAAACACTGTTTTTAGCGCAAAGCAATTAGAAATGCTTTGCGAAAGATTCTTTTTTTATCGTACTTTATCGAGAAGATCGAGTTGACAATTTTTAATAAAATTGGGAAGAAAAGATTTAGACCGCAAACCTATTAATCTGTTTTTATTGTCTAATTAGTTTGTTTCATTAATTTAGGGGAATAGCGGAGGCCATTAAATCATTATTCCTATTTTAAAGTCATTAATTAAATATCTATTATTTAACTAACAAGCTTGACTTTTGCTAAATTTGTTATAAATGCTTTATTTTACTTTTCAATGATCCAGGCACGCAAAACGCAAAACACATATTTCTTAGTACTTTTGCACATTTAACTATTTAGCTCTTTATGTGTTTCCGTCCATGTTTCTTTCCGCTGATGCTAAGCTGTCGCCGGTTGAAAAATAATTTATGCATGGCTCAGATGGTGTTGTTTGTTCGTGATCAGGCCTCGAGAATAGGCGAATGGGCAGAGGTCATAGTATTCTTGATTTAATATCTCGCATATGGGTGGCCTCGAGGTACTTTCGCCTAGTATTCGAACTGGGTTAAACCAACATACATTATCTGACTGTCACAGTAAATTTTTTTTTCTCCGTATTCTGTCGACCAACGTGGGCCGAATTTCATTTTTTTTAGTGGAAGAATAGGAATAGGGTATTTGAAAATATAGGTAGATGTATAAGAATTTTTTTTCTCCGTATTCTGGATGCCCATCGTGTGTCTATTCGAAATTTACATACCCTGCAATGCCCTGTATAACATTTGTATGGGTGTATAATGTTTTTTACTTTCTTCTGTTTTAAATTAATGAATAATATATATGTAGATTTTTTTTCCCGGGTTTGTACACACATATATATAATGTTTTTTTAAATAACACGAAATAATTGTTAGTTATACGTAAAATTTTTTGCTTCTAGTTTGTCGCAGTGGGACGTATGTCATTTTTTTAAAAAAAAAATTAGTACCCTGAGAAGTTAGTTTAGTTTAATATATTTATATAAAAATATATGTATAATTTTTTCCGATTAAGTTTGTTTCCTAATGTGAGCCAAATGTCATTTTTGTTGGATTAATTAAAAAGGTTAAATGTGTCTTAAGGTAAAAAAAAATTTTTTTCCGAGTTGTATATATATGCTAAAATGAATAGTTTATATTGGGAAAAGTTAACACTCCGTTAGTTGTTTTTTATATTTGTGTGATTATAAAATTAGATTTCAGAATTATAGCAATTTTTTTTTGCCTAATGAGTAGTTTTGTCATGGCCACTTCGCCATATTTGTTTGTCGTATAAAGTATATAGCTTCGATGAGGCGGAAGTGTCAAATATATACCCACCCGCCCTCCCTTAAAATAGCTTTCGTACTTTATGTTACTTTTAGTAATGCTTAAATATGAGAAGTTTTGATATAATAATGTTTTTTTTGAAATATAGATATCGTGTGTTAATATTGTAGTAAAAAGTACAAATAGATAATAGAATTTTTTCTCCGTTTGTATAAATTTTTGTGAAGATCTAATAGATAACATTTTTTCCGTTAATTGAAATTTTTTTTGAAGATCAAAAAGTTTTGATAAGTTCAAATTAACACGTGTCAACGTATGGTGTTAGCAAATATTTTTTTCACTTTCTCTGCGTTTCGTTTCTTTATATTGAATAATTGTAATCATGTAAAATTTTTTTTTTCCCTTTTTAAAGATTTTGAAATTACGTTTCCTCGCAAACATATATAAATTAAGTTTTGTTTCAATACTAGCAAACTTAATTTTATCTTATAAGAAAAGTAAATGCGTATGTTCGTTAATAAATATATATATTAAAGATATATTTTTGTATAACATATATGTCAGCCACCCTTTAGTTAAGATTTTTTTTTCTCCATCTCGGATTATGCTATTGAATCATTTATTGAGTAACCGTTAGGTGAAGACCCTTTGAGTAACCGTTAGGTGAAGCCCTTGTTTTTTAGTAACCATGTTTGGTGAAGACCCTTAGAGTAACCGTTTAGGTGAAGACCCCTTACATTGTAGAGTTTAGGATTGCTGAGTAGCCTGAAATAATAGGTCTACGTCTGCAATCATTGCTTCCTTGTCATAGTTGCGACCAGCGTTTACTAGCCTGAAATAATAGGAGTATGCGGTTTGCAATATGACATCTTTCTAATAAATTCATGTACATGATAATAAAAGAAATATTTGTATAGGTATATCTGTTTGTATATTTATATGTAGTCATATATATGCTTATTTAATGATGTACATATTCATATATATGGATGCATATGGTATACACTTCGTTATAGTTCGGTAAAACCCGTTTTTATATAAATGTTTTTTGAAACAGTTTTTGATCTCAATGCGTGATTCTGTAAAATTGCATGATAATTGTTAATCTATTTCGGGTGTGACCAAAATGGTAGTTGGTTTCGATCCCAGGTTCATAATTCGGAGTGGCGGTTATCATGGGATTTTACTTTTATTTTAATTGTTTTTTGTATTAATATTTTGTTTTGTTAATCGTACTTTAGGCTGGTTAATTTTTTTTTTTCTGTCTTGACCAAAATGGTAGCGTGGTTTCGAACCCAGGTCAGACATGTTACCTTACTTAGTTGTTATACGTCTTAGACTTACTTAATATTGTCATTTAAAATACCATTTACTTATTCATGCAGAGATTTTTTTTGAAAGTGAAGTGAAAATCAAAATAAATTGTAATCGCATTAAACTTTATAAACCTTATCAATGTGTGCTTGGATCATTATCCATTAATATGTATATTTGATATGGCCATTGTCTTGTCGACTGGCGCCCTTCTCAAATAAATTTGTCGGCAAGTGCAATCTCTCATATCGGATATCAAATAAACCAAACTATAGTAGATGATCAAAATAACAATGTATGCATAGTGAGCCAAAATAATTTTTAAACATGACTTACGTATATTTTGCTCACATATTTTTTTATATATATACTTGTATTAATGTAAATGCATTTTTTAGTTGTTTCAGGTGTCAGAGAAAGCCAGGTCAAGCTGTAAGTGTGTTATTTTAATTATATTGGGACAAAATAGCAGTGATATTTTAATGAAATATAACAATAAATAAAGTGAGGAGACTAATATGTAGTATAAATATTAAAGACAGACACGGCAGGATTTTATATATATATATATATTTTCATGTACAAACAGATACATATAGGCATAGGGTTAAGATAGGACCTCGTGAGGTAGGCAAAGTTAAATTTCTGAAAACATATAAATAAAACAGATAGTTGGAACTTAGAATAGTGACTTATTTTAGAAAGAAATAATTTTTTTTGTGTTAATAACTAGTATAAAAATATACTTATCCAGATTGTTTATTAAAAGACAAACACATTTTACAAACAAAGTGAATGTTATATAACAAAATAGCCAATATTAGGCAAAAATGGACCAACCGAAGAAAGTTGCAGATTATGACAGCGATGAGGAGGTAATGCTCAACCTTCCAAATACAGCAACATCGACTCATAGTGACCAAGAAAACAATGTGAAAGATCTCATCACAGAAATGAGACAAGAAAACAAAATGATGATGAACATGTTAAAACAATTCATGAATATGACATCACAAAGACTGAACCGTTTGGAGGAAAACATGGGTCTCCAGCAACAACATACCAGAACAAAAGTATTGCCAGATGAGGATACTCAGTTAAAATGGCAACAGAAACAAGATGATACACAACTTAAATCATTGATAGATAATGAATTAGGAAAGGATATGCATGCCTTGGACGTGTCAGTCAAGCATCAAATACAGGAGGGAGAAGAAAATGGACAGATGAATGTGGATAAAAAGGAAATGAACATTCATCAACAGATGAATCCAATCCAGGCGCAACAAGGCAACCAAATCCTTACGCCAATAATAATTAATCCGGTAACATCTCCTGTGGCAAAATTCGTACATATACAATGTTTTAGAGGGGAACCGGGTGGAAACCCTAGACACCACCTAGACAGTCTCAAAATGTTTTTTCAATTTCAGAATATGACAGAACAAGAAAAAGTGGCGATCTCCAGTCATCATTTAAAAGAATCTGCCAGAGACTGGTGGAACACTCTGTCTATACAACCACAAACATTTATGGAATATGAGAATGCAATGATGTCAATGTATTGGAGTGCAGAGCGGCAGGAAGGTTTGATGTATTCCATAATGCATGAAAGATACCCAGCTAACCATCAAGAGACTTATGCTCAGTTTTTTGTTAGGCAGGTAAATCGAATTAAAGCCCTAAGTGCATTCAATTATCCAGAAATGCAGATAGTAAGGATGATTAGGCACAACATGCCACCCTGGATAAGGAAAATATTAATAAGCACTCAAATGCAAGATATTCAAGGCACGATTCGGATACTAACTGACATTGACTACGGAAACTTAGAAGAAAACCAAAATGATAGGGTCATGAACCCGTCCAAAAGTACAAGGCAGTATATACCACCGGATCCTGGGAAATATAGACATTAAAATAGATACATACCATGTTAGACTAAATACAACACAGACCCGATTTAAGACACAGAAGATTGAATTATGGATAAACCGTTAGATATAATAAAGTAAAGAAAACACCGTAGGTAGTAACAAATTAAATATTACAGCAAATAAAGAGTAGGTTTGAACTCACCTGGCACAAATTCTTACCTCTGACCTGAAGCAACAGCATTTTTTTTTAAACATTTTTTTTTTGCTCACTAACTATTGGGAAATGAAGCAATGGATCTGAAGCCCGATCCATGCTTCACAGCCTTCTATAAACTTAATTAGTATTGTAGACCTGAATTAAGTTTATAGTCCAATATCAGCAGGGTTTTGCATTAGAGTTAAAAATAATTATGCTTATTAAATGTGTATTACATTTAAATATTTTGTTTTAAATAAATTTCATTCTATTAATAAAAATTGCTTAACCTATTAGTCAAACATATATATATACATCTAGCGTATATATATGAGTTAATGCAAAATTCTGCTGAAATAAAATGCTTATTCTACTATAAAAAAATAATAATATATTGTTGTTAAAATTTTGTTAAAATATTTAGTATGATTTGATTTTGAGATAAGCCCACCAACATTTCTAAAAGAATGTATAGTTTTAATTAGTTAAGCCCATTCAAGTCTAATTAAAGATGGCCTTCTCTTTCTTTCTTTTTAATTAATAGAATTCAAACTTTAAAGAAAGAAATTTAGAGTAAAAAAGTAAAAGTTATTTTTAGAAAATGTTACTTTGAAACAAAGGAGCATGGGGAGGCTTATCAAGATCTCAGATCATACAAACAATAGAAGGTAGCTGACAGAGAGGGTATAAATAGAAGTGAGAACAAAAGACTAGATTATTATTCAGATTTTTCCTTTGGAAGGATTTATTATTCAGATTTTTCTTTTTGAAGGATTCATTCAGATTTTTCTTTTTGAAGGATTCAGATTATTCAGATTTTCCTTTTGAAGGGGATTCATTCAGAGTTTTCTTGCTGGTTATTCCAAGTTTTCTTGAGAGTGCATTCATATTTCTTTTTGGAGAACTCTCTCCGATTTGCTTCACATTTAGCTTGTGCTCAAAAAAGTTATACAGCTGTCGTTTTCAAATAATGGAGAAGTTTGAACATGCTCCAGTTAAAAGCCATAGTATTTTGAAGGAAATGAATATGCTAGGCTAGGCAAATAAATAGCTTTGCCTATCGCCGAGGTTCCTGAATACCATCCAAAATGCCATAGTATCCACTCAATAGTCATCTGAACTCTGTGCCGTGTCTGGAGAACTTTTCGTGAAACCATACTACATATTTTCATTGTCCGGACAAATACCTGTCGACGGTCGGATCAAGCCACGAACGCCGTAGGGAACATGACCAAGGAAAAAAAGGACGGTAATCGTATCTCCTCTATTGAACTATTTCTTATGCTACCTTTTGTTCATATATTTTTTTAATTGCTTCATTGAATTATATGTATTTGTTATGTAACCATTTTTATTAGACTAGTCTTAATTATATATATATTGTGTGATCATCTATCTATATTTAACCTTTTTCCCTTCGCTATTCTTCCTTACTAACCTGTGTAAATATTTAGTATTCCATTGCGGTTAAGTTTAATAGTTAATTTTTGTTCATTTAAAATCTCTTTCCAGTTTTATTTATGTTTGTTAATTAAATACGAGTCAGTTTCTTTTGTGTGCCAACTTGATCTCTTTGATAACGCCTCTTTTGTCCGCCATTAGCTTATTACGTATATCTGATTTAGCTATATACGTTTTAAATAATTTTTAAACACTGTTTGTAGCGCAAAGCAATTAGAAATGCTTTGCGAAAGATTCTTTTTTTATCGTACTTTATCGAGAAGATCGAGTTGACAATTTTTAATAAAATTGGGAAGAAAAGATTTAGACCGCAAACCTATTAATCTGTTTTTATTGTCTAATTAGTTTGTTTCATTAATTTAGGGGAATAGCGGAGGCCATTAAATCATTATTCCTATTTTAAAGTCATTAATTAAATATCTATTATTTAACTAACAAGCTTGACTTTTGCTAAATTTGTTATAAATGCTTTATTTTACTTTTCAATGATCCAGGCACGCAAAACGCAAAACACATATTTCTTAGTACTTTTGCACATTTAACTATTTAGCTCTTTATGTGTTTCCGTCCATGTTTCTTTCCGCTGATGCTAAGCTGGCGCCGGTTGAAAAATAATTTATGCATGGCTCAGATGGTGTTGTTTGTTCGTGATCAGGCCTCGAGAATCGGCGAATGGGCAGAGGTCATAGTATTCTTGATTTAATATCTCGCATATGAGTGGCTTCGATGTACTTTCGCCTAGTATTCGAACTGGGTTAAACCAACATACATTATCTGACTGTCACAAAACAAACTAATATTATTATCTGTAAGTGAAGTAATACACATTATTCTACACAAACAGCATCCGATATTATTAAATAAATTTCTATGAGTAATAATATAGTGCAGAGAAGAATTGATTAAATGGCTCAAGTTATTGAAAATTCATTAGGTGAATATTAAAAACGTATCACTTCTTTATACAACTTGATAATTTTTTTTTTTTTTCAGATGATGAAGTCTTACTTTTAGTATATATGCATTTATAAAAAAAATGCTAAAAATATTATTGATTAGAATTTTCTAACTGAAACCACAGGGAAAATCGTATTTCATGTATATGAAGGTTTTAAAAAAAGACACTCTTAGCCCCCGATAATATATCAAAAACAATTCATTGGATGCACATTGTTTGAATAACATTGTATTAAAAGAATTTTATTGATTACTGCTTCATACAAAAATTCATTAGCTATTAAAAGCATCTGTTTGGATCAATTTTGCAATTTTTTTTGTCCCAGGATTATTAGAAAATAAAGATAATGTTTTACAAATCATCTTTCCAGATTCCAAAAATGTCATAGCTTATTTGACAGACTTGTTTAAGAAATTTAATGAAACATGTCTACATCTCTAACTTAATGAGCTGAGTTAATCAAAATAATAATTGTTATTTCTTTAATTGTAGCAAGAATTATTCTATACATACAAAATTTGAAACAAGAGAAAGTCATTTAGTCTCCAAATTTATCAATCAGTATAAAAAGCTGGAGAAAAATTGTTTACCTATTAGTGGCATTTGTAGGCTCTCCATTCTGACCTAAATCAATGATTTGAAGATTTTCTTAAAATGAAAATGCTTTTTAAAGTACAAACACAAATAAATATTCAATATTATAAGAAGAACTGACTGAGGAATTGAAATTTAAATTCACTGACAGCAGTCTATAGTTCTAGTTGCAAAAATCAAAGTTCCCCATATTATTATGAATTATAGGCTATAACACAAAAGTTTTTAACATTATTTCTTTTATCTTATTTAGATGAATGTAGTTTCAGTGCAATTACAAATCTGTTAACTAAGCAAGAAATTGACTGCAAATAGTTAATTACAATGATTTAAGAATTTTGCCTATAAAAATAGTACCAAGCATTAATAAATTGATAGCAACTCATCAGGGTTATTCTTCTAATTAGGAATATTTTAATATTAATGATAATTTTTATTTTCATATTCTTCTTTTCTATTTTATTTTTTTTTGTGTGTTTAATACAGATGTTATCTTGGTTGATTTTAAAAACAATTTAACAATTTCAACTTCAAAGTGTTTTATTTCCAAGGAAGTCTTTTTTTTCCTGTGTTGCAGGATAAAGGTAAAAGTATAAATGTGTTTATGAACAAAAAATTTCTATTTCATATTTCTGTTTCATCACTTAAAAAAGCTTATTTGCAATGAAGTGTTGAGTATTGTTTTTTTTTATTAAAAAAACACATGATAGTACTAATAATTATATTTGGAAATCACTGATTTACAATAAAAGCAATAGTTTACAATAGATGACTCAGAATCTAATATAAAAAAATTAATGACTACCTCTATTACAAGAATTCTATTTTACATTCAAAATAATAAATGATGATATTTTTTTTCTTCTCATTGGATGAATAATGTAATAAATAAAATAAAATATAGTCTTATCAAAATAAAACTGTTTTTAATTGAAAAAAAATTACACTACCTCAAATTTTATACTTAAATGAACTGAAATTAAAAATTCAGCTCCTTAGCATAGGCTTAAATCTATACAAATATAACAGTAATTGAAATTAATAGCTCATAATAATGCTATTCTACTATGGAAAAAATATTTTTAAAAAATGGTGCAAGTGTAAATAAATTGATCAAATTCTGAGTAAATGTAGAGCCTTGGATTAAGGAAGAAGTATCAACCTTTTAAGCTCATCATTTAAATTATCATTATATATATATATATATATATATATATATATATATATATATATATATATATATATATATATATATATATATATATATATATATATATATATATATATATATATATATATATATATATATATATAATGATAATTTAAATGATGAGCTTAAAAGGTTGATACTTCTTCCTTAATCCAAGGCTCTACATTTACTCAGATATATATATAGTGACTTTCTGAATGGGCATAAAAACAAACTTTAATTAAATGATGCTGTGTCAGAGGTGAATAACTGCATTTAACTAAAAAAATGAAATAGCACTAAAATTTTTAAAATTTTATGTTAATGGTCTAAAACCTTATGTGAGAATTGCTTATGGATGTTAGTTGGGAGTTTTATAACCATTTAATATTATTATTATATCTGATGAAATATATTAATGGTAGAAAGGGGGTTGGCTTATTACAGGATTTGTTAATGTATAAGTCAAGTTGATGCAAATTTGTTTTGTTTATTTTTAGATTAGTGGTTGGTATTTGTTTAGATGGTTTTCTGATCTCTTTATTCAGTTTCATACCCATCTATGTATAGGTAGTATAATCAGTGAAATATGTTTAACCAATACCCATATAAGTTATACTTTAGTTGGGATAATTTAGTATTACTATAGCAGCATATGTATGTGCATGTATGTCTGCATCATCTTCCAATTTTAGTTTTATATTTAATTACAGTACAGAAATTTACATTTTACAATAAAACACTTAAAATTACAGCAAATATCTTTGATAACCAGTGCAAATAAATTTTGAGTGATTAATGGATCTATGGATTAGTGAATTATTTGACAAACTAAATTATGTTATCAACTACATTAATTACTGGTTAATTAATGTTTATTTATTTCAAAAGTGTAAAAATTATTTTTTTTGTTTTATTTGGTTTGATTTAATTTAGAAAATCAAAGTGATTTTTTTTTCTTAAGAAAAGAATTATTGAATATTTGTTACTTAATTATCTGAGTGCAAAGGGTGGAGCTAACCTTTGGAGGATAAGGTGACCCCTTTATTGATGGAAAGGAGATGTAGTTAAGTGATAGTCAGTAATAAAGGATATGCTTCTGCCACCACTTCTTTTATGTATATGGTTTTTTCCAATCTCTTCCAGAAATCAAGTTGGTTAAACTCAAAAGCATAATTTTTTTAACATTATTACTTTACAAAATTTAGTAGTGGATTTCAAGCTACCAGATAATTTTTAAAAAAAAAATGTCAGGCTATTTTTTTTACAAGGTATCTTTTTTTCACTCTCCACTCAATTAAATTTTAAATTAACATTATCATTTGAAATATATTTATATGCTTATAACCTAAATCTACTTTATTTGCCTATGTTTTCTATTGTTAAGTTGAAAATTAAATTGTGTGAACTTTATAATCTTTTTAATAAAATTTATGCAGGACTGTTTAACAAAGCCTATCATAGACTCTAAGTTTAAATTCTCTTCTAATTATATAAAAGTTAAGTTAAAATGAGAGGATATGTGTATAATTTATTGTGCTATATTTCAAACTACTATGTGATAATATCTATGTGTATCATTCATGTTTATGAAATATTTTATTAAAAAGAAAATGAATGCATGGCTTACAAAGAACTAACCAGTAATTAGTATATTTTTAATGTGTATCTGATTTATGTTGAGTAGAAGGACATTAATATTATATATTTCTTGTTCTCCTCAGTATGTAAATGTGTCATAAAAAATATTATCTAAGGAATTTCAAATTTTTGTGACCCATTAGCAGTGGACCAAAATAATTATATTTTTACTAACTTAAGAAGTTTAGAGGAAGCCAATGTTCTCTTGGAATACTGCTAAAGTTATTACTAAGTTGTAAATTTCCAGAATTAATTAAATGGTCAATATCAAACAAATATGTAGCTCAAATTATCTATTTATGATCTCCATTATTATAAAAAGTTTATTACTTGTGCATTGTATTAGTGAGCTCAATTACCTATTGCTAAGAACATTTGAGATTGCTTAATTAAATCCCAAATTGTGAATGCTTATCCTATAGGAATTTGTCTTTATGTTTTACTAACACATACTCATTTGAAATTATCATCCTTATCTTCACATCATTTATGAGAATTTATGTTAAAAAAAACTTTGCAAGAGAAATTTTTTTTTTTTTTAAGTTAAAGAAGAGTAACTATTTTTTGTGTGTTATTCATATATCATAGAGAGATAGATAAGTTTATTTATTTATTTATTTATTTTTGTGCTATTTGTTTGACTTCAAGAATGCCTTGGATAGTGAATAACAAGTTACAATATGCTGGTAAGTGATCATTATTTAAATATAATCTTATGTGGGTTATATATATATACACCTTTCATATGTTTTATTGAAGGGAGGTATTTCTCTATTTAATGTCATAAAGTGAGTAATTGGCTTAGAGAGTAGTAAATGTATAAAAGATAAATATGTTGTCAAAAATGGTGAAACCCCATTGACAATAATTGCTCCAATTGAAAATTTTAAAACAGCTAATAGTTTGTCATAAACTAAAAGTTTTTATTTTCAGTTTACCATTTACTTTACCATAACATTTCTGTGCTATATAATTTGAAATTATTTACATTCTCTTATTCATACTATGTTTGTCTGTCTTATGCAGTCTATTTCATATATAATTAGTAAATATTCAGTTTTATGATTTTGTTTCTTTTTCTTGGTTTCAGATAATGCCATATGCTAAAAGAATTGAAAGAATTAGGGACCTATCTGTGTGTGAATTTATTTTCCAATGTTAGAATGAAATGTATTAAGTAGCTATGAGAAAGAAAGTTATTAATGATATGTTCTATGTTGATTGGGATTGAGAACTCTCTCCCTTAATATATCTAAGTATTTGCCATGACTGAAGTATATTTTTACATTTTGTATTTATGCATTATAAAACTGATATTTTTTGAAATTAAGTAGGGTATTTCCTTTTTATTCTCGTGTTGAGACTGAATTCCACACCAATAGTATACCTCAAAGTTGGGTGGGGAGTCATTATTCATCATTAGATTTATTAGTCAAAAAGCTTGTTTATTCCTCATGTGCTTAATATTTTTTTGAATATATATTTTTGTTATCTTAGAATCATAACTATATGAAATGTAGTTGGTGGTTAAATAATGCTAAATTTAAATTCTTTATGAATATTTAAAGCAGAAAGTGTTATATTCGTTGGTTGGTTTATGACTTCATCTGTATTATGTCACTTATTTAGTAACTCATAAGTAAACCAAAAAAAATATAAATATATTGATTCTATCTTAATTATAGCATAAGATGTGGCCACATGTAATTCAAATAATCTTGCAGACATGAAAATATATTACTATTAAATTTATACATCAGGAATTAAAGATTCTAGATTATATCATGTTAATTTACTGCAAGCTTTAAATCATCCAATCACCAAAATGATTTTTTTTTGAATGTGTGAAAGGTATAGCTATTTAAAAGAATTATTGGGTTAAATTATTTAAGGTTACTCTTTTTTTAAAAAAAAATTCTAAAAGGTTACTCTTTTGACAGTCAAAGTTATTAATTTGTTTTATCCCAATAAATGATAGTGTGACCTCTCCAACTCCTATATTTGAGCCCATAATAAGATATTTATTTATCCAGTGTTGTTTACTAATAAAAGATGTTAGAGTTAATTAACAGCCTAAATATATTCGAAGTTAGAATATGATGGCATTATTTTATTTGTTTACTCATGTCTTATAAATGTCTAATCAGTAAATAATATAGTGTATAATAAAAAGAGATATCAAATCCAGATTGGCAAATGTATTTGTAAATTTAGGAATTAGAATGAATAGTCCATTGTGAACCAATTATATTTGTTTTGATTGCAAAATATAAATAAATGCTTTATTTATTTATTTATTCAAAACTTTGTCTCAAATTGTTCTTATATGCATTCATATTCTAGTTTCCACATTCCACATATTTATTACAACATAAATGTACTACTTTATAAATTTGATAATGAACATACTTAAATCTGATAGTATTGTTCTCTTGATTCAAATATTATGTAAAATACTTTACCATTTGGGGAAACTTATGAAGAAGGTTGTATACTCAGTTTATTATTTAGACAATGATATGAGATTAAAATGTAACATGTTTCCTTCATTATCTAATTGCTAGTCCAGTGAGACATCATTCAACATATTCCATTACTTTTTATTATAATAGTTATAAGTTATTGCATAACAGAATTCCTTTAATCAAATTGCATTAAAGATTCCCTGAGATCATATTTCATACTTCCAACTTAATATTAATTTAGCTATTTAGATTAAGACGTGCTAGATAGTAGAGTTATTTAGTATCATGTTTTTCTTTTGAAGTTATATTGTAGCTAATATAAGAGTGTATTTAGATGATGGAAGAGATCAAATTTAAATTATAGTTTATTAGCTAGAATAAATGAAACTTTATTGATTTCTTTCATTTGGTTGATTAACAAATGAGGCATATATCTTATTTTAATGATCAATAGTATTTCTTCCTTCATTTATTTATATTCTATATATTCTTGACTTTCTACAACCCTCCACTGAGCTAAGCTGTAAGTCAGGCATAAGCAGAAGAGTCTCAATACCAATTTAAACAAAATAAAGTTACGAATTTATTCTATTCATTAATAGAATTGGTGTTCTGAGCATTTGTTCATATAATGTGCAGGATCAGTGTTAAGTAGAGGGGTTATAATATATATAGTTTGTAAAATAGATTTAAATAATTGTGTGGGTTTCATTAATTTGTAATAAACCAATAAAAAGAAAGCGTGCAATACATAGCCATAGTAAAAATATTTATGAATGAAATAATAATTATCAGAATCTTCTCAGTTACCTAAACTATCCTACTATTCTATAACAGTACAATTGGATTAATTCTATTTAGAGATTCTATGCACATACAATCAGAAATTGTTTTAATTTTTAATAATAGTTTAATAAGGTAATTTTCTAAAACTAAGTCTGACTATCACTATTGTTATTTTAAAATTAACTTTAAAAAAATAGGATCTATTATTAAAAGAATGTCTTTAACTCATTTCTACCCATTTGCACTTTGACTAAATTGACTATACAAAATTCAGTAGATAATGTTCTTCATTATGTAATCCAAACTATGAATAACAGGAGGAAAGAACTATTAGTATAGTAAAGCAATGTTAAATATACTTTGAAAATTATTTTGACATGGCTTCTTACATTTACAATTTATGCAAGAAATTATTCCCAATGTGTATTCTTAATATAACCTGGTAAGCAAAAGAATTATGCAAAATGCTAAGTAAATAAACATCAGAATGGAAATAAAGATACATACAGGTTTGAAAAATTTACTTGAAATGCTTTAGATGTTTTAATTGTGACTTTTCTCTGTGGAAATGTAAGAGTATATGTGTGTTAGCATCAATCTTGATTATATTTTAAGTACCCCTATTTTTTATCATTAAATACACATTTACTTCTTATTGATCATATTAAGAGCATGAAAAAAACCAGACACATTACATGGTTTAAAATTTTTAATACAACTTAGTAAAAATATTTTGAGATTGAATGGTTATTTGCTTGATTGGATGTAAATATGTCTGAAGTATAAAAAATGTATCTTCTGACCACTTTTTGCATGCAGCAAATGCAGTACCAAAATTATATAAAAATAAAATATTGCTTTAGTAGAAAGAATATCTTGAAAAAGTTTGAATAAGAACTTTAGCAATAATTGTACCATATAATAATTTTTGAATTCTTATATACCAAAGTTTTAATAATAGGAATAGAATGTTCAGAAATTTTACTGAGAATAGAAGAAGAATCATCTTCCAGTAACCTAATATTTAGCTGAACAATTATTTTATATGTTCAATAGGAAAACATGTAAAAAATATTTGTTCAACATTTGGACTGCATTCACCAAATTAATTGACACCAATAAAACCTTAAAGAAAATATATGTTTGTGTGATATAATTCATTGTGATATTGATGGAAAATAAAATTTGTTTGGAATATATTAAATTTAAACTATTAAGATAAAAGTTTTAGCAATTGGGAAAAACTATGACTTTAATTTAATTATTATTAGATGAATCAAAAGATTAATAAGTGAAGTCCCAAAGATAAAACGTTTATAATGGGATCAGTATAATTACAGGTCACTTAATTCTACAATTAAATTTCATAAGTAATAATTAATTTAAGTAATAAATTTAACTACTAAGATGTTGAAGAAAATCTCTGGAATCACCAATATAATAACCAAGCCTAAGAATTCAATCCCTCTTGAATCTCATGGTGTTTATCAAATCTCATGTGAAAATTGTAAAGCTTCTTACATAGGTATGAGTAATTGTTACATCAGTATTAGGAGAGATGAGCATGCTAATGCAGTTAAACAACACTCATCATCATCAGCATTCTCACTCTACACTATAGATTCAGGTCATAAAATTGATTTTTCTAGCACCAGGATCATATGCATATGTTATAATCTCTACAAGTGCAAAATTAGAGAAGCCATTGAGATACTTAAAAGGCCAGATTGTATCAATAAGGGAGATGATACATGCAAACTTCCTCTTATTTGGAAAGATTTTTTTAAAAAACATTCTTAATTTAACATTTTTGCTATTGGTAGAACTTTAACTTTTTTTTTTCAAATCAATGGTTGTAGCACCTCTACAACCATCTTTCTACCTTTTATCACCCAGTGGATGGCTTGTATGATCAAGTTGAAATGTTGGTATGTTAATATTTAAAAAAATTTTAACACGGATGAACCCGCAAAATGTGTCTTATATATATAAAATCAAGGCAGATGTCACATGACCTAATTTAATAAGTTTATATTTACAAATGTTATATATAGAGCTTACAAAATAAGCTCTTAACAAGCATTGAGAATATCCCCAAACCCAGATTGTTTTCTGCTACTGGCATCATCAATGAGGTGCCAGGATCTTCAAGCATTAGATTAAAAATATCAGGACCAATCCAGTACTTTATATTGCAGAGGCTTTTATTATATTGGGAAAGTGAACTGATATCATACCCATATAGCTGTCTATTTTATTTGACTGGATTTGAAGATATTTATGTATCTGAAAAATTCATGCTTTCAAACTGATAGAAACTTGTTTCATAAAGTGGTGATTGTATAGTCAGTATTTAGGTCTAGGTTCTGTTCTGCTACCCATCACTGTGGTGAGCCAACTTGCTTGAAACCATGGTCTAGTGGTTGGAATTAACAAAAGAGATATTCAATTGCTGTCTCTCTCAGCTTTTATGTAAACAAAAAGCTTGTTTAGGAGCTATTGGTAAAGCTCCATATAGTGATCATATATGTATAAATATAATGTGATTGCAAAACGTTTTTTTATGTCCACAACACAAAATATTTTTTCTTGTAACTTAGATATGTCTGAGACTACTTTTAGTGTGGTCCATTAGAATCATAATTCATTGAAAGCACACTTAGCTGTGATTAAGCTGCAACAAAAAACATTTAGTGTTCCTGACTTCAAAAATGTTTTGCAATAAAATTACAAATATAAATTAAATAAATGAAGTTATTTGTATCATGAAGTAGTATTTAGTGTGAGAAATTCAACAGTTTCTTAAATTTAGCTATACTAATAATAATTAAAGAGTTTTTAAAATAAGTATAAAAAAGAGATTTTCTATAATGCACGTAACAAAAGAGAGAAAGAATGATAAATGAACACTTAGTGCAACAAACAACAATCATTATTCTTATTTATATATCAAAATCATCGCTGTGTAAAGAATATAAACAATTTTTACAAATAAAATAAATGAGTAGACTCAATAAATTCTTAAATAATTTTTCATGGAAAAAAAACAATCAATTCTAAATTAATGAATAACTTAACAAAATTATAATATTTAAATATATATTAAAATATAGAACTTTATATTATAGAATATTATATAAATTTATATTAAATATCTACTTGCTCATTAGTTGAAATATTATATGATTTGGAAACAATAAATATCAATGTACAATTAAAAATATACAAGAATCAATTCATGGAGTATATTTTTTACTCTTCAAATAAACTGGAAAGTGTTTATTAGTCATAAAATATACAATGAACAATTAATCTTTACCCCTCTTTTTCCAGAAATTAATGTAACAATGTTATCCAATAATCTAATAAAATTATTTGTTAAAATTAAATCTGAAAAGAAAATTTTAATGTTTATTAAAGAAATCTTTCCAGAATTAATCTCAATAGTAAATTCAAATATGATAATATAAAATTCATGAATATAGAAAAAAAAATGTATATAAATAAAATATCAAAATTCTTGACTTCACCATATTTGATAACCAATTACTATTGTACTGGTCGAAAAACGTCCACCACCTAAGCTGCAAGTCGATCCAAACTCAGTTTGAACCAAACTGAATCAAATCCAACTCACCAGCTCAGATAAATGGATGATCTAAATCAATGGCATGGTGCTATGCACCAAGGAACTAACACAATGATTGGCGAAGATTAGAGACCCCTGAGCTGATACTAATATCAGATAAGGAACTGACTAAAGATAATTTTAAATCGAATCATATGCATGTGTTCGGGTTGCTAACACAGACAGTGAGCCTTAACATTAGAATAATTATTGAATAAAAGACTTAAGAAACCAAGTGTGTTAATAAAATATTTAATAATACTAGTAATAGTTTTGTTCAATTTTAAATGATGATTATATTGATCACCTCTAGCCTTAAACAGAGTTTATAATTATAATTGGGATGGCAGTTCCTATTATATGCCAATGAGTATTACGCAATATTTGAAAGTCTATATGTCTATGCCCCCAACAAGAAAATAAAGGCAGATAAAGGTATCAGTGGTGATGGAAATTATTGTTCTAATTGTATACGAAAGAATGTGAGATTTATTTTCACATTTGCAAATCCATTCATGAAAGGCAAGATATGTATTTAGGGCATAACTTTGACCTTTATTAGAAAACTTATTTAATTTGATATAACTGAGAATTTGTTCGACTTTAATTGAAATCACTTCATCACAAATTATGAGCATAAGAGTGTGCTTTACTGGAACAGAGAGGTAATGGTGCTGATGAATTATGAGCTATAAAATAAACAGGAAAGATAGTCACTGGTCAGTAGTTTAAGTAGTAAGGCGGCTTGTACTTTACAAGTCTTACTGCCCTTTTAGGAGATGTGGAACATGGGAAAACCAGGCTGAGTTATAACTATGAACCTTTGGTGTTCCAAATATAATATAAGCGGGGGAGGAACTTTCTTTTTCTATAATTTAAAATAACCATAATATTACCACCGACAAGCCTATGGAGCAGAAGATTGCCCTACATCAGCAACCTTCGAAGGTGAGTGATAGTCACTGTATGAATAATAAAACCCAATTTTATTATAGAATGCTCTATGTGATGACTTGATCAAATTAATTAAAGTCAAACGAGCTTTTAACTAAAATTATTTAAAGCATTTATAAAATTATATTAGTTATGCCCCAAACATTGTGCCTTCCTGAATATTAATAGATAGTAACAGAAATTTGAATTAGAATACAGTATATTTAGTTGATTCCTTTATCGACCCTCTTTTGCAAAATATTTTAACATTATATATGAGTAAATAAATATTGGTGAAATGAGAAAATAGCTGGGGTGTAGATTAGAAATGGAGCTAATAATTTATTATTAGCCAATTATAAAAATAGTAAACATTTAATAATTTTTTTTGACTCAATGATTAATAGAACGGATAAATTTAGTTCTAATGGTCGAGAATTACTATTAGACTTAATATTATATTATTTACATAAAACAAATGGAACAAAGGAGTTCATTGAGTCAAAGGATTATTAGCATATAATTAAAAATGAACAACATTAATAAATCACACAATAAATATATATAATATAATAAATGAACCACCATCGTAAGAAAGGAAAGTTAAATCTAAGTACTAGAGATTGAGAGAATTACTATGAATTTAAAAGGCATAAATAAAGAAAGTTTTGTACAAATTTACATTAAAGAATGAAAAGAGCTTTTAAAGGGAGTGTAAAGTAAAGTCCGGAATGGCCAGAGAGTCACGGTTCATTATGGAAATATATTACCATTTCTTCCGAGGATGGTTCCTTAGTTTACATGTTCGTATTGGTAAAATGTAGGCATGCATTTGGTCAATTACTTGAACAGCATTTTAATGGATTATCATGACTTTAGAAGCATGATTGGTCCAGAAAAGATTTAGCAGCTTCATTGAAGATTTTGACTTCAGGAACTGTAGCCAGATTCCTGACATTTAGCCCCTTACCATGATCAAAACATTATTTAAATTCATGATTTTTAAAACACACAAAGTTTAATGGCACTTCTCTACAACAAAGATGGCTTCTTCTTTCTCCAAACTTTTCACAGCTATTTATACTATATCTGATGCCTTTGGGCTAGTGCTTCTTTCATTATCAATGTCACAAAATCTACTAGTTGTTTTTAAATACATTCCTTCAATAAGGCTTTCAAACTCATTAACTTGAATTCATTTTCTAATTAGAAAATGAATTCTTACAATCAGAAAAATGATTTTAATTAGGAAATCCTTACATTTTAAATACTTATCTTTTTTTTCTAATTAATAAAACTTTACCCATTGTTTTGGAAAGGGAAAATCTGAAAGCTTATCGAAAGAATGTAGCTTTTAATCACTAAAATTTTAACAAATTATTTAAAGTAAAATCAAAACATTCCCGATGCAATGAAGCTTTCAAACAATTATATATATTTAAATATTTATAAATATATAGGCACAATCCACACAGTTGTAATATATATACATTCATGAATAATTTTATCATGAATTTATTAATAGCATTGATTAATTTAAACTCAAATGAATTAATTTTAATACACATTTATAAAATAAGTTTTTCTTTGTGGAAATTAGTGTGTATTGAACGTATAAAGCTCCATTGCATCGGGAATTTAAGATTAGTACTAGGGTTTGAAGTGGGCTTATGGCTAGATGTCATGAAGCTAGGATCAAACTCAGATCCAACTGCTTCACTATATGATGCCTGATTAATAGAAAATTTACAAAACGAAATCAATGGATTCTTGCCTTTTTAACACAAACATAATAATATGTCAATAGACATGATGAATGAGTAATTTAAATGGATTTGTTGATATAATATTGGAAATAATTATCAGTCTTGGAGTTAGTTATTATTATATAAATAAAATAAAATATTGAGCAATTGAAGTGTTATTGCTACTTTTTAGAAGTCATATTATTTTGCCATGATCCAAAATCAAAAGACCCTTTCTCTATAGCATAATCATAAATAATTTGGTTAAATATTTTTATGGCAACATTGAAAGTTAGTGTGTTGCAATGGATAAACTGTGTAATTCAGAAGAAAGTAAACTCCTTTAAAGAGCATAACAATAACAACTGTCACATGTCTAGTGCAAGGTATAGAATTTATTAATGATGATAAGTGGGTCATATTTATAAAGATGTTATTTATTATTATTATTATTATTATTATTATTATTATTATTATTATTATTATTATTATTATTATTATTATTATTATTATTATTATTATTATTATTATTATTATTATTATTATTATTATTATTATTATTTGACAATATTCAAATATGTTTTTATCCTGCATAATCTACATTTGTAGTTGCAATTGACATAAACCTTCTTTTGGAAAATTTAATATCTATTCTATTTGCTGTGTAATTTATTAAATGACTGATGTACATTACTCTTATAGTAATTTCATACTAACATTATATATTATAATATAGGGCAAGTAGATAAAATTTCATCAATATTTTTTTATATATTTATTGTGAAAGAAGTGAGTAAAAGTAATTTACAAACATTTTAATACATCTCATATCAAATTATTGTGTGAGTAGTTGACATTAGCATACTAACAATGATTAGATCGTTGATAGAAGTATATGATTAAAAAAATACTAATGATAAATCAATATTTAGTTGTTTTTCTATTTGATTATAGATTTACTATACATACTGAAATTAAATAAGTTGTAGATTAACACAATCCAAATGAACATATTCACGATTATTGTAGTATTTTAAATTTATATAATAAACACTGTATTCATAATAAGATGAGAAACTGAACATTTAGCATTAGTTTTAATTCACGTTTATTATTATCACATTTCTCTGTATATGTGAATAGAATATTAAATAAAGAAATTGATTTTCTTATTCTAATTACTTTATTATTTGTTGTGTAATTTTAAAATTAATAATTTATTTACATATTTCAGTATATATTTTTGATTAATAATATACAGAACTAAACTACTTTCAGTAAAATCTTAGTTATGCATCCATCATGCATCATGGAAAGGAGTCTATTAAATATAGACATCATAGCATAATGATTTTTAAGTTCAGTACTAATCTCATCATTTTTAAAAATAATTATTAATTTAGTTTGTAACTAATAAAATATATTTATGTGTATGGCATGAGTTGCTGAAAGAGTTAGGAGATTCAAGGCATCTTGAATATTATTATTACATATTATATTACTCTCCATATTTTGTATCTCTCACATTTTGTTACTGGCAATTAATTGTACATTTAAATCTCTTCCTCTGTACTACTCGGCATATACTCATTTATGTCAACACTACCACTGGTCATTACCAATATATACATTACACCAACAAATGTTAAATACTCTAGGCAAATAATTATTTTCTAACATACCTAACCATGTAGTGAGTTTTCCAACCTATTTGGCTAGAATATTTAATATTGATAATTGTAATTTGTTTATTATAATCCCAGATTATCTTTAAGTAATTGGGAAAAAAAATTTTCATATATATAATTACTTAAAGATAATCTATATATATATATATATATAGAAAGTTTCAATATCCATGATCTAGGATTGGGAAAAAAAATTTTCACGTTTATATTTTTTCAAATTTATTACTGTTAATTAGGAAACAATAGTACTAATATTCTCAACATTTAATAATTTCTCAACTTAGTAATATTTTATTCTTCTATAATTAACTTTAAATAGTGGTACTGTATAAAGATTTTTGGTGAATATGTGTATACAGTATTTTTAAGATTTTTTTCGTGTTGGAGCTTATTCATGCAGAAAAAATTTATTAAGAGGAAGGTCTTAAAAAGAAGCAGTTTATAACTGTAGCTATTTAAGTACTCTACATTGCTTACTAAAGGTTTTTAAATAACGCAGTTATTGTTTTCTGGTCAGAAGTGTTTGGATTCTGAAGGCAATTGAATGTAATTTTAATATTGTTAACAAATTTTGTTAATTCAAATTAACTAATGAATAAAAAGAATACAACATATGATAAAATTATAATATATTTATTCATAGGTATTTCTATTTCACAAATTATATTTTTAAGTTTGTCTTATGTGGAAATATATGTTCCCTTGTAAAACAATATCTTGATTTTCAGCAATAATTTGCTTCATTTTGATTATTCTTTTTGTTTTGTTAGTTAATATGAAATTGATTGGAATCTACTAACACAAAGTTTACTCTTAGTTTTCTCTCTTGTTTGAAATTCAGTAATTTGCTAAGAGAAAAATTATGATGTTACTCAAACATCAACAAATAGTATTGGATATCAAAAATAATTAGAATTAGAATTATTTTTAAGATCTGACTATTACTGACCATTCTCATTCATGGTAGTCTATATATAAGCTTACACACACGAAAACCAAAAATACACTTGATATTTTTTGCACAAAAAATATTTGTGTCAGTATATATTTAATATTAAATTTATCATTTATAAATAAAATAAGAAAGACAAATTGCTTAAGTAGGAACATGTCTACATAAATTAAACATATTTGTACACATATATATATTGGGAGTTTTAAGTATATCTAATAAAAATATATTAATGCGTGTGTATTTCTATTTAATGAAATATAGATTACTTATGTGTGTGTGTTAATATATTTATATTATTAAACAATTCTTAAATTATAAATAAAACAAAAAAATTCAATTTAACATGATGTAGTTTTGAGTCTTATTTTTAAAACTCAGAAGTGATTTAGCCAGGGAATCAGTAAATTTCTGAAATCTGTGATACTTTTTGGTTTTAGAGAAGAATCAAAGTCTTCAATAGCTTGGAGACATTCTAGTTCACTGACATAAAATTGGTCATAAATCTCTTAAGCTATTAAGAATTAGACAAGAATTACAGTTAGCATTACTTTAAGATGTAGCTAACCTAGAATGTCTTTTAGAAAGAATAAATTCTTGGAGCTATAAGAAAAGTTTGCCAAGTACACATCCTTAAGGATTTGTTCATAGAATGATATTAATGCTACTTAATCCTTGAATTGAAACTTACCTTTATAAAATGATTGATTTTTGTTTTAGAGTGATGGAGAAAAGAGTGATGGAGAGAACTCTGAACCAGAAAATGTACTGGAAACTAAGAGTGTGGCTTCTTTAGAGAGTGGGGTGTACGCAGACAGCGACGGCAAGGCTTCAAAGACTGGTGCTACAGATGATTCATCAGGTAGAATTTAATTGACTTTTTAAAAAAAAGTTTTTATATTTAAATGTCATTATTTGAAGATATATTATATAACGTAAAAAAAATAGCTATTTTTTCTTTATTAAAAAAAAAAAAGGAAAAAAAAATTGTCTGCAATAATGACATTTGAATACTCGCATTATTTATATTTTTTCCCCCTATCTAAAACACAAATTAAATCTTCCAATATTATGCACAAATGTTATGGCTTATTTTATTAAATAACGAAGCTTATAATTTTCAGTTTAAAAGAAAATGATTTCCTTCTAAAATAATAAAAGCAATATATCAGCAATTTTCAAGAACGTTTATGTCACGACATGCAATTTTTTAGCAATGCACTAAGTCTAAATTTAGCACGAAAATTACCTCACCATATTGCAACACCTGATTGATAGATATCTCCTCCACTTATCCTTCTAGGAAACACATCAGTTGACAAGGCACCTAAACAAAGTCCAACCTGGCTTTAAATTATTATATCACTACTGATTTTAATTAGTTTGGAATCTTTTTTATCCTTTTAAAGGTAAATTAATAATTTCTATCTATTACAATATAATTTACAAATAATGAATTAACTTGTAATAAGAATTTTTACAAATAATTTTGTAAACAATCATTTTATGATTTAAATTATTTTCATTTGTTTTAAAAAGAAATATTTTGTCTGCTTAATTAATTTATAAACTAAAAATATTTCTACATATTTATAACATCTTTGTAATATAATTATAACATCTGAAATTAAACATTAATAAAATATATGTTTAAATTCTAATTGGGAATCTAAGTTTGTATTTTTATGTATGTGTGTATATATATATAGTATTAAATAATCATTAATTCCTCTAATCAAATAATTGATTAATAAAATATCAAACTAAATATGTAATTGCCATACTAATACAAAAAATAAGTAAACAAACAAATATTTCATTAGAACATATGTATAAATTCAAATACATGACCTAGAAAATATCAACCCCAATCATTACAACTATGGTGGCACATATTTGAATTAGAAATATATGATTAACTTAAATTTTAAGACTAAATTTTTTTTACATATTTTGAAAGCATTATTTGTGTAATGTTAAGAGCTGATATCACCAGTCCAGGATCACTTGAAGGGAAAACATTCTAAGATAAGAGGGTTTTTTGTTTCTTTCTTTTCATTAGAATAGGAAAATAAATATTCATTTTGAAGTTTTATTAACCAATTATTTGGCTGAGTATTTAATGAGTAGTGGAATATTGTTTAATGTATGAAAACATTTTGTTTAGCTTTATGCATTTAATTATCGTCTATTATATATACACACATACATCACACACACATAAATCTATGGTACATATGTAAATGAAATGATTTGTATAACTACAAATTTGATATAAAATAAGTCTGTATAAACATTTCTTTTGTTTAATTTGATTGTAAAAATCATTTTAAATAAGTTGCATATCAAGTCTATCTTTCTTTCAAGAGCTTTTAGTCAATAGCTTCAATTTTCAAAAAAATAATTACTACTTCCTATTTATAGATCAACAATCAATATTTAAAAAAAAAAATTATTTTTGTTTTTATTAAAAATAATATAAAATAACAATTCGTGTTAATTGTTAATACAGAGTTTAATATAAATAAATAAAATAATAACAAATAATATTTCCAAGCGCTTTCAACTCTTACGAGTCCTTATCAAGGCAGTGTAAAAAATTATATTTTCTCCTAGGTGAGGAATTTAACATTTCATTGTATTGGCCAAAAACAACTAATCGGAAAGCTGTTTAATTTCGAATTCATAGCACAAGATGAATTTTGTATAAAATATGATTCTTTAATCTTGCGTTTTTTATCATGTGTTTCATGCATTAATATTGTAAAATCCTTTGGACTACATATATGGCCTATATTATTTTGGTGAACATAAAAAGCTGAATAAACTGTATCATCTTCTCTTGCTCTATTATAAGTATATTTATGTTATTGAAGGCGATATTTAATATTTGTTTTGGTTTCTCCAACATATAAGAGTTGAAAGCGCTTGGAAATATTATTTGTTATTATTTTATTTATTTATATTAAACTCTGTATTAACAATTGACATGAATTGTTATTTTATATTATTTTTATATTATATACAGAAATATTATTTATTTATTTATGTTGTTTTTATTGTATGTCACTTCCTTCCAACACTGTTTTTTTTATGTTATCTGGCTGTAAATATATTAATAATTCACTCCCCTCACAAACACACTTTACAACTTATTCAATATTCTCTTTAACATTTAATATTGTAAATATTGTTTCAATTTATTTTTTTATACTCTTTATAATTCATTATCAATCTAAAATGGCTCTAATATTTTGACAACTCTTTTATAATCATCCATATGCCTTCTTTATATAATATCACAACTCAGCCAAAATATTCAATATGTTCTTTTTTAATTCCAATTTGTTCTATATACAAAATATGTTTTCAGAAATATCAAACTACAAATATTTTTACTTTTACTTCCATAATTAGAAGAACAAACTCCTAAGTACTTAAATGCTTGTCTGATGCATATTTTTTCTCAACTATAATTCTTAATATTTTATCATATAGTTACTGTTTTAGATTTTGACATTGTGATTTTTGTTTTAATCCTTTTAAGTAATATTTAGTCAATAATCACTGCCATATTAACAGTAAATCTTATGTAATAAATTATTTTATTTTCAGTGCTTCCCCTGTCCTTACCATTATTATTGAAACAGCAATCTTAATATTTACATTATTTTCTATGGTTTTTTATTATTTAACAATATAATTCGATATTCAAGAATCTAAAAATATAAGTTCAACTCCTATGTCAACTCCTATGTTAGCACTGTCAGGCCAGAAACAAGTGAAAAATAGCAGAGAATAACACTACATGAAACATTGCATAGTCTACTAACCTGTGCTTTCTAATGAAATTTTAATTTTTGATTCTCTAATTTTGTATTCAAAATAACCAATGATATAACTCAATTTGATTTATTAAAATGATTCAATCAAGTCATTGAAATTATATTTTAAAATTTATTTCCTTGTTTTTTTTTATATCTTTCATTAGTAACCTGTATCATTCTTATTGCATCTTTTGGTTTAATCATTTTTAAATGTAATATGTTATTTCTTCTCATGGCCATTTTTTATAAATATATCTAATTAATCAGACATATTTTTAATGAAATAATAATTTTGTAAAAAAAAGGACCACTTATTATTTTCTAATTCATGAATCACTTTCTAAATATTCCGTAATTTCCTCCAACCTTTCTCTAATAGAATTTACATTTTACCTAACCTTTTGGCAATGTCCTATGTTTTTTTTTTTTCAGATATAAAATCAGATATAATTTTTACAACTTCACCTTCCATTATTGATCAATCCATTTTATTCTTAATTACTTTGCTTTCTTTAAGTAATGAAGATAAGAGATTATTTTCTCTATCATATGAATTACTTACATCCATCTTATCATAATAAGGTTTTCTGTTTTACATTTTGCTTCAAAAGTTATTATATGCATGTGAATTACTTTTCTGATTCAGTATTTTTTATTCATTTATAAATTAAACATGTCTTCACTTTTAATGCACTTCTCTTTTAATCATTCTTGTCTAGAGTTGTTTTGCATTACATATCTCAGTTTATTGACAATTTTTTTTTGCATATACTTTAATATAATATACAATTTAACTTTTTTCTAGTGTTCTTATAACCATTTTATTTATGATGCCATTAATAATTCAGTATTTTTTGCTCTTATAGACTTTTATGCTCTACTAAAGATATTATGCTTTCTTTTAAATCTTATTTTATATTTTCCATTTTTATTTTGAACTTGTATATATTATCAATTTTCTTGTTTTATTATTGGCACATAATTTCTTATCAATAAATCTAAAAAAAATACCCATCATAAATTCCTTTAATTTAATATTATAAAAAAAAATGTATTGTAGAAATAATTATTATAGCAATAAATTTTATAGATTTGTATCAGTTAGTTTATGTTTTAATAAAAATTAATATAAATAAATAGTTATGCTAGTAATTTATTTTAAGTAAAGCTTTATATACATGTAAGTACATAAACAATATTTACATAAAATATAAATCATTATTTATATGGGATCCTGAAGGTTTGTGATGATGGTGTTTTAGTTGCATTTATATGTTGGACTTCCATCATCTAATAGGAGTACTGAATGTCTGCAAAAAATAGAATAGGAATACTATACATGATATTAAAACAATCCATTGCATTTCATTACAGTTCATGTCACTCTTTAGTTGTTTAAATTTATACTAAACCATAGTAAATATAAAAACATGGTAGGTACAAATACAGGAAAAATTTAATACTTGATTGAAGTAATATTCAACTTCTTTATTTGTAAAATGTAAAGCAAAAACTTTGACAGGTGAAAATTAAACTCATTAAAATAATTTATGACAATTTTTTTTATGCAGATACAAATACTAATTATCTGGTGTCATCAAATTAGATATTTTGACTAACCATAAAAATGATCCATATAAAATATATCTTTTTAAAGCCTATTAAAATATTAATTTATTAGAAAGTCTAATTCTAAAAAAATAAAATTAATCTAGTCTAACACAGTTTCAACATTGCACACAAAAATATGTTTGTTTTAACAAAATGGACACATATCTATGAATAACTTTAAATATTTTTTAACAAATGAGAAAGCTTTCAATTTGCTTTTAATGTAAAACAATGCTTTTCTTGACAATTCAACAGTCTTTCCAAATATTCCCTGATCAAATTTCTTAATCTACAATGGTCAAATTATTCTCAGATTAAATAAGAAATCTTCAACAATTAATATATTAAATACTGCATTAGGACAAAGAAATTATTCTATTTATTTTTACTTCAGAGCCATCTATTGTAAAATCAAATAATCAGTGGATAACTAGATCTCCATGCTAGTTTTTTTTTTCTTTTTTTATATGAAGAATACCCGTACATGTAACAGTTTTTATTCTTTTTTTTAATTTCTTCAATCTAATGACTCAAGTTTCAAAATATTTAGCTAAGGTTTGAAACAAAAATAATTTACTTGTATATTTATATAGATTTGACAATAGTCTTAAAATTATATCTATCTATCTATCTATCTATCTATCTATCTATCTATCTATCTATCTATCTATCTATCTATCTATCTATCTATCTATCTATCTATCTATCTATCTATCTATCTATCTATCTATCTATCTATCTATCTATCTATCTATCTATCTATCTATCTATCTATCTATCTACCCATCCATCTATATATCTATCTATCTTTGTATTTATTTATCTATCTCTCTCTCTCTATATATATATATATATATATGCTGACTATAGGCACATTTAGCCCTTTGCACAAATTATATCTGACAAACAACGTATTATATAAAGTTACACTACAGAAATATTCTTCATTATTGGATAATGCCTAATGAATGACTAATACAAATTATTAATATATTATAAAACTTTTTTATGCTCACTTTTCTACTTTCAAAATTTACCTTGGCTCTGGAGTACAGTAAATGTAATGAATTATTACTATTAATTTAGATGCTGAAAGGAATCATAAATAAAATTATGTAAAGTTTTCTTTAGTATATTAAATAATAAGTGAATGCTTTCATTTTGAAACATTATGTTAGTAATCGCTGGTATCTATATAGAATGTTTTAGAGATACCATTATCTATGTTGTCTCATATTTATAGAAATTCTATCAGAATAATATTCTTCTACATATTTTATTGTAAAAGAGTTTTTATGCATATAATATCTATTTTCCTTTAATTGTGTATAAATTTATTTCTTAATAAGTACATTGGAAAACATTGATTATTTTTATTTTATTTTACATGGAATTATAATAAAGAGCAATATTTTACAAAGAATAAAAATAGATTAAACAAAAATAATCAATTGATTACTAACTAGAAAAAGAATTATCTATTTACCTTTATATATATCTGAGTTTTCGTAATTACATAGCATGCTTATACAAGTAGTTAATATTTATTGATAATGTGTAACCATATATATTATTAACCAAAATGATAAAGTAATGTCCAAAGTTATGTATAATGATCATCAATTTACTATATTGTATTCTAAAGCCCTTCATAAGCTTTAGTAATTAATAAACAAAAAATGATAGTGTTTATATCTAAATTTTTAGACAAGCTTCTAGCTAATGATCTTCATCGATATTTTAAATATTTTTATTAACTCTTTCTGAACAATATCCCTGGCACTTATAAGAGAGTGATTATAAAGTTATTTGTAAATAACATTTGAAAGATGTAGGTCCTGCTGCTGAAGCTATATTTTAGTTTATATTTTTGTTCGTAAATGTCAGGAATTTTAAAACCACTACAGTGGAATCATCAATTTACAAAGATCCAATAGCACAAAGTGATGTTGTATTTATAAATCAGAAATGATTCCATTTTCTATTTCAAAACGATTCCATTTATTTTAAAAATTGTTTTTTATAAATATAAAATTATTTTACTTTTATAATTATATCATGGTTTGAAGATTCAGATTGAGTCATGAGAAATCAAAAAAAATATTAGTTTGTTTCCATATCATTAGTAATTATAATAATTATCTTAGGAATATGGGATTTTAATAGATCATTGCTCCTAATATACATACATCTTTTCCATATATTTTATTCTAATATCTTTTTAAAGTCTATTCACTGTCATGTTTTCATAATATTACAGATTACTAGCATGATCTATTTTAAAATATGTATAATATGTTTTCTGTTATATATGGAAATATTTAATATGTGGAGTTATTCATATATAATTACTTAATTACAAAGCACTTTACCTAGAACAAGAGATAGGAAAAGCAATTACCTTAAGCTAAGAGTTAAAACTGTCAGATTAATTGCATTTGAAAGTAAAATCTTTTTTGAATGCCACTCTAGATTTAATATAGAGAACAAAGCACTGCAGTTTACACTTATAGGTTTAAGAAATCAAAGTATATCACACTTTTTCATTTTTCTTACTTATTATAATAAACCCCTTTTCTGGTAGATTATTTATTGCAATATAATATTTTAATGGATGTTTTAGATGAAAATATTTAATGGGTTGAAAGAATTTTAACTAAAACAATAGCTAATAAAAGACAACTGTTTCAGTAAAAGTGAAAATAAAACTGGCAGGCTGAATGCATTCAAAAGGAAGATATATATATATATATATATATATATATATATATATTATATATATATATATATATATATATATATATATATAATTTTAAATGCCTTATAGCTATATTCTTTCATTGATACTTCTCCTTTAAATAAAAAAAAACTTGATTTTTGTATCTGATTAAAAAAAAATGATGTCTTTCTTTTTTAAAAGGAATGTGTGGCTGAAAGAATATAGCTATGGGGCACCCAAAATATTTATAAAGATTTTGGCTCGTATTATTTATTGTTTATACAAATATTACATTATTTTTGATGGATGTTTTTGATTAAAATATTTAGTTGGTGCGGTTAACCATTTATAAATACCTAATTATCAACACTTAACCTAGAACAAACAGTCCCAGGCCAAAACTTTATATAACATTGACAGTCTTATTGCATTTAAAAAGAGAATATATAAATAATGTCATATTAATGTTGGCAATGTGATATTCCACATAGTTTTGAGATGGTTGTCAGTGGAGTGAGAGAAAGCAATTAAATATAGCATTCAAAATTGTTTAAATGTTATTATATAAAATTGAATAAATAGTTTAAAATTATAATATGTATATTCAAATGTTAAAATTATTAAATGTCACATTTTTAAATAATTTAATAGATTTGTTATAAATGTTTAAATTTAAGAGAAATGTATAATTTCCTTTTATCAATAATGTAGGGATTGTATTGAAGAAGAACTCAGTTAAATAATTACAGGGTTTTGCAAGTTCAATCAATTAAAAATGAAAATGTTTTACAATGAGGTAGCAAAAATATGATATTAAAGGTATTAAAAATGTGATTATTAAAGCCTGTGAAAAACAAGATTGAAGATGATAAAAACAAGATGTAAAGAAGTTAAGAACAATTTATAAAAGCTATATATGATATTTTTTCTTGAAAGCAGTCAATCTGGATTCTCACTTTATTTACATTGCATAAAATCTTTATTTTGCTGACTGAGTATAACAAAGAAAAACTGCTCACAACTGAAATCTATTCTTAATTTCTGGCAATTTACCATGCTATTTTTTGAATGAATCTCTAATTAAAATGAAAAATCAGTACTCAAACTTAAAATTTCAAAGACAGGAGATTGTTAAAGGAAAGTATGATAGCTTACAAATCAAATCAATTAATATTTGCCATCATTATAAAAATTGAGTTTTGACTGTAGAATAATGATTTTAAGTTTGATTTTAATTTATATTTAGTATTAGAAAACTACAGATTATTGATTGTTTATAGCTGGAAGTGAACAGTTATGATTTGGTAACATTTAAAAAAAAAAACATTTTTAATGTGAAAGTATCACATAAATAATCAAAATGTAATATTTATTTTAAAGTCCAAGTGTAAAGTAAGACATTAAAGTTTAAATATTGAAAGTAATATAATTATTATTTTAAGTTAAAGGTTTATTTTGAAATGAGAATGAGTCTATTTGTATGTCAATTAGTTCTCTTTATTATTATTGCGAAATAAATTTTATGTATGTTAGAACTTATTATGTACACGCAATTATTAGACCACCATTAAATGCTTTATTATTATACTATATCTATATGCTGGATTTATTAATGATTTCATCCTCTGTAAGTTTATAATCAGAACCAAAGACTACCTCAGTTAATTAACTTTTTGCTAGTAAATCAATGTTGGATTCAATGAACCACCTCTCAAAATTAGTTTGGATTATTGTAAAATTGTGCTTAGAACCTAAAGTGGTTACTCCCTAGAGGTATCATTGTAAGAAAAGAATATTATTTATAATTATCCAATATTAAATATTTATGGTTTATGATGTACATAAATGTATTATATTTTTGAGGTCATGAATTATATTTATGACATATTAAAGGTCAGGGATTGTGTGTTTGCTAATAAAATAATACAAAAATCTATTATAAGATTTAATTGAAATATTATTTTTTTTAATTAATCAAAATTAATAGTGGACACTTTATAGAGAGAGAAAAGAGATTGGAAAAATGATTTCATTGAAAATACATACATATTTGTTTGACAATTATAATATTTTAATGAACTATTGTTGTTATTTGTTGAAATAATGTATTAATTTTTTATATGTAATATTTGTCTGATCTTCATATTGATTCCATGTCCATTTCACTGGGAGCACATTGTGTTCTAGGAGATCTAACCTGGTAATGCAAATAGTAGTTGTGTAGTGGTTGCCATCATCATACTAATATAAATATTTTTAATTCTTTTTTTAAATATATAAAAAAATGTTCTGGTCTATTACTTGATATTTAAGGTGGTTCTATAATCAATTAAAATAAATTTTAATTAATTTAAACATGAATAATTTGATAATCACAATATATATTATATATAGAGCTTGCAAAGAAGCTCTTAACAAGCTTTGCAGAATATTCCCAATCCAAACACTGTTTTCTGCTAGTGGTTTCCTCAGTGAGGTGCTAAGATAGTCAAGGATTAAATTTTAAATGCCAGAACAAGCCCAAAACTTTATCTAATGGATAACTATTAAGTAGAAAATCAGAAATTTTCAGACATCCATATGTCTTCCAATCCAGCTATCTCACATAAATAGCCATATGGGACAGAACCAAGTTCAGATACACTACATATTAATGACTTTTGCAATATAAAATTGCCAAAGTCTTAATGATAAAAAATAAAATTACAAAGAAATCAAGTCATATGTATCTAATTTAACAAAGTTGTATTATAAATGTTTTATCTAGAACTCACAAATAAGCTCTTGAAAAGCTTTGCAGAATATCCCCAACCCTCAACCAGTTTTTGGTACTGGCTTCCTAAGTGAAGGTGCTAGGATATTCAAGCATTTATATAGCTAAATTTATTAATATATGGTGTATCTGAACTTGGTTTAATCCCATATGGCTATTCAACTTAGATAGCTAGATTGGAAGACATATGAATGTCTGAAATTTTCAGATATTTTACTTAATAGTTATCCATTAGATAAAGTGCTGGGCTTGTCCTGGTATTTTTAATCTAATGCTTGAATATCCTAGCACCTCAATGAGGAAGCCAGTAGCAGAAACCAGTCTTGGATTGGGGATATTCTGCAAAGCTTGTTAAGAGCTTATTGTGAGCTCTATATATAACATTTGTAGTACAAGCTTATTAAATTATGTCATGTGACATATGACTTGATTTCTTTGTAATGTTATTTTTTTTGCTATTAAGGCTTTGGCAGTTTTATATTGCTAAAGTTATTAATATATGGTGTATCTGAACTTGATTCAGTTCCATATGGTTATTTAAGTTAGATCGCTGGATTGGAAGACATATGAATGTCTGAAAACTTCAGATTTTCTATGTAATAGTTATCCATTAGATAAAGTGCTGGGCCTGTTCTGGTATTTTTAATCTAATGCTTGAATATCCTAGCACCTCACTGAGGAAGCCAGCAAGCAGAAAATGGTCTGGAATTGGGGATATTCTGCAAAGCTTGCTAAGAACTTATTTGTGAGCTCTATATGCAATATTTGTAATACAAGCTTGTTAAATTAGGTCGTGTAACATATGACTTGATTTATTATGTAATAATATATATATATATATATATGTGTGTGTGTGTGTGTGTGTGTGCATTATGAGGAGCGTATATACTAGCAAAAAATCACTTGATGAAAATAGAGTGATAAAAATGAAATAAACAAATATAGTTCTAAATTTAAACAAATTTATTTAAAATAATGATTCACATAAATATGTGGATGTGAAACATGAATGAAGTCTATGATATGCATCTTTCAATAGCAGATAATTCTCAATAGTAATATACTTCCATATATTAAATTGATCTTACAATTTAAATCTAATGTCATTTTGTAATTCAATTAATTGCATTTCCAAGCTACTTTCATCTATACTAAATACTTCTGCAATTAGTACAGTTTGATTTTCTATATTTATTTTAGAGAATGGTGATGTGAAAAATGAAATGTTTGTGTGAAGTGGTTCTCAGTTTGAAATCTTTGTTAAAATTGCAGAAGAATGCTTTGCAAAATATTTCCAAATTCTTGATAATCATATGTTTCTATATTTGCCCCCAATTTCTTCTCTTAAATTTGCAAAATGTTTCTATATTTTTTTAATTAATTTAACAAATCCACATTTCCTTTTTTGTTTTAAATGAATTGATGGAGGCAATCAAGCTGGTTATTGTTTTGTTTTTTTTTTCTTTGCAAATCTACATTTATTACATTTAATTTAGTTGTAAGATCTGTTAAAATGCTTGCTTTGACAACCCACCTTGTTGTGAATTAAAACAGCAAAATGATCATTTCTTTGGTCCAGAAAATCTTTTATATGTGGCAACAGCTTGCAAAATTATTCTGAAATATTACTTTGCTCAACCATCAGACTGAATTATGGAAACTAAATCACCATCATCAATGCTATTTAAAAATAACAGAAACAATCTTCTTTGCAGTTCTTTCACTCAAATCAAATTGATTATTTTAATAGTTGTATTCATAACATCTTTAAAGTTCAACATTTTTCTGCATAATGATTGTTGAGTAAAATCAATATCTCTTACAAAATGCTACAAATCCATTTAGAAGGAGCACAATCTATAGTAATTGAAATGAGCTTCTTAAAGAAAAGATTTTCAGATAATACAAAAACTTTAAAAACATTGTAGATGTATTCTCCCCTGGTTCACTCCTTTAAAGATCAAAATTTGAGAAATTCTTCCTTTACAGTCAAATTAGAAAATACTAAATATTCAAATATACAAAGCTGGGGCATATCACAACTTTCAGTTAACTCATCAAATTAAAATTAAAATCATAAACTATTTTCAGATTTCATTTAAGCTGTCATCTTAAATCCATCGCCATGGTTTTAAATCATCTTATTATAGTTTATCTGGAAAGTTGTATATCTTGAATAGCATTAACAATCTCTATTTTATTTTTAAAATTGTGAAAAATGCTGTTTGTTGCAGCCAAAAAAGCTTCTTTGAATATCTCACCATTTGTAAAGGACTTGTAGTGCTTTATGAAAAATTGACACACATGGAGAGATTCCACCATTGCCATTGTTGATTTACAATTTTTTTTTTAATGAGGACTGTTCTAAATTTAAAGATCATTGTAATCTTTGTACTTCAGATTTTACTATTATAGATTTCAAAGAAAACGTTGATAAAAACTTGGCTGTATAGCAGTAAAATGTCTGTTTAGATTACCCCTTTTCAGTAAAGCTATTGTAGAATTATACAATAAAAAATACTTTTCTTCATACACAATGAATAAAAACCCTTATTCCCAATCATTATTGAAATTATATATTTTTGCTTTTTTTATTTCTCATTTTGGGAAAAAAGCAAATAATTTAATTTTTGACACAAAATAATAATTCTCAATGAAAATACTTCTGTAATATTAAATTAATACAATTTAAGTATTACATCCACTTTTCACAATTGAAAAAAAAAAATAAAACTTTTTCAAAATTATTTCAAAAAATCAAAATCTCAAAACTAGTCAGCCTATTTGAATGAAAATTCAAAAATAAACATTTTTGTATTGTTATAACCAAAATAGATGTAATAAAATGAAATAATAGTAAATTTAGAAAAAGTAGCTCTTATCTTCTTCAATTTTTTTTATTATTTGATTGTTTTATTACAAACTTTTTTTTTTTTCCAAAAATTTAACATGTCAAAAAACATACATTTGTATGATTGAAATGGCAGAATTTGTTTCATTTTTGACATAAAACTGTTTTATTAATTTAACAAAAGATCATAAGCACATTATGTTCATTTTCACTAATTCCTATTAATGGCACACAATTGTTTCATTTCGTCATATCTATTTTCCTTATAGCATATATTTTGTGATTTGAAATACAAGAAAAGTCATTATCATTAAAGCAGTTTATAATTTATAAAATTTTAGTTTTAAATTGGATTTCACATTCATATAAAAAAATCCAAAATTTCAATGATTGCTTTTCAAAAAATTTCTTTCAAAATTTTAGACTTTAAAAATAAAATATTTTCCATATAAAATTTCATTTGTACTTGCATGATCAACTTAAAATTTCTTGGCAATTGACCAGTTGATCATGATCAACACATTTGACACACCTGGACTAGGTATTTGAATGCTTAAAAATATTATATATATATATATATATATATATATATATATATATATATATATATATATATATATATATATATATATATATATGATCACTAGATTGAGCTTTAACCCACTATCAAGCTTTGTTTACATAAATGCTGATAGAGATATAATTCAATATCTCTTTCAAATTGTCTCCAACCTTTAAACCATGGCTTCCTATCCTTTACTGATGTGAGCCAACTAGCTTGACACCATGGTTTAAAGTTTGGAGACAATTTGAAAGAGATATTGAATTATATCTCTCTCAGTGTTTATATAAAAAAAGCTTGATAGTGGGTTATTGGTAAAGCTCCATTTAGTGATCACAAAATGCAAGCTATGAGCAAATTATGAAATTTATAACTTGTTTTGTTTATCATATATACATATAATGTTTTGTACTATATATATATATATATATATTGTACCGGTATAAATCCACCACGCTTACTCATACACAGTACCCGAGTTCAAACCCAGTCCGCGTTTAAGAATAAATTCCACAACGCCAACTGCATTCAAACCCAAACCCCGGTATGACCAACCGATGATGACTTTATAACAGCACGGGGTTATCCCTTTTCTAGCTCAGCTCAGAACATAGACAAATTCTTACAGTTAATGATATATATATTTATTATACTCTAGATATTGGAACGGTCATTCATGTAACGTATATATTTAAGTTGCCAATACAGACAGTAAGTGGCTACCTAGACTTAGAGAGTAATAAGGTGGAGGACACAAAAAGTAGATTAAATAAAGTGTTTAATAAGAAAATTAGAAAACATATAAATATAGCGTTCAACAGTACGGTAAGACTTCCATGAATCCTCTTGTATTTAGCTACTAGTCTTTAACAATCATTTTATCTCGTGAACAAACTCATGCCAATAGCTGTGTAGTTAAATGATTGATGGGGCTAAGAGAATCAGAGTATTTGAGCATTGAAAAGATATTTATCAAAAGGGTTTTATTAACTTATTTTATTCGAATAGACTCGAGCCGTTACGTAGATGGACAGTTGGAAGTGGTTTTATATAAATACGGCATGGAAGATAGATGTACTGGTGGTTGCCTCTATTCAAGAGCCCTACAGTAATCACTTGCGGTGCATTAACGGAATACCGGGCGGCTTGTACTTTGACAAGGCTTAGTGCCCCCAAGTAGCTCCGGGACACGACAACCAGCCGGGATCATTTCGAACCCGGTGATCCAAGAGATTACCTGGGAAAGAAACTGCTTTCAATCCCCAATGGTAGAATGGCGAGACGCTAACTTCAGCGAAGGGAAGGCATTGCCACAGACATCAAGGACGAGTACTTGAAGTGGATTTTTAAAAGAAATTATACAAAACCTGGAACCTATTCGTCTGTTTCTACGCCACAGGCTGAGATCCTTATCCCAATAAAATATAGCGGAATTAAACTGACCGCGAGAACAATAATTAATTAAATTTACTCTGAAACCCTTAACCCTCCAGGTTGACAGGCGGTAGCGATAGTATTAAATTATACAGTGAGTTATTTCTCATATCATACATGACATTAATATAACACTTTAAAACCAATATATATATTTAACATTGAACCTTAGATTGCAATTATATGACCACTTAAAATAGAATAATAAAGGGATTCAACATTTGCCAACTCGAAATATAAAAGAATATTTAATTCAGAAAACGAAATTTACTTTTAAAATAACTTGATCATTATTGTACACTAGTTTTACACAGAGTTGGGAAATATTACTATTGGCATCGTTTGTTTATGGAATATGCAACACAAAAAAAATATAAATGCATTCATTTAAATTATTATTACTCTTAATTACAATTTTTATAAATTATTTCTAAAGACTAGAGCGGAGGATTAAAAGAAAAGAAAATTTACTGACAGGTTAAACAATAGCATTATAAACAACATAAAAACTTACATGTACTTTATTTGATTGATAACATTAAGCTCGGGAGAAAGTTAAAAGTTCGTGTAACACAGTTACTCTTCTTTCTTCATCCGGCTTGGCTTTTCCCGATTGATATTTCCGACGAACGTAGGCGCGCATATTGAAAGTTATTTGCAAGGCATTGTCAATTTGGAGATTGGAAGCTGGAAACTATGAAGCACAAACAACATGATCAGACAGCGGCACGAAGATTCAATTTGGCAGAACAGAGATCAGCTCCTGGCACTTAGCCCATCAACATTGCGGTTTACAGGTGAGCTTCTTAACAAAGTTCTAGGAATTACTCTAGCAGCTGCAGTCTTGTCTTAAGACTACCTCTCTCAACCACGTCAAAAGTTAGAATAATTTTCTCTCTAAGATGGCCACGATTGACCTTCCCCTCTGGTTTTTGTGTTTAAGCTCCTCCTACTTTCTCTAGCTTCCAGCCATCCAGCTTGACCATACACATTAATTATCCATTCCATTGTCCTTTTACTTTAATACGCAATTTTTAAATTGACACGGTAATTACAAATCTACATTTCTTATCTAATTTCGAATACAATTTAATTACTCTGTACATTTGTGTAATTTAGATTTTAATTAAAAACACTGATCAAAGGAATGTGACTTTTGATCAGTATTTTTAAACGACTTTGTACAATTTAAAAAAAAACTAAAATTCAAACAAATACGCCCGCAATAAACTTTAAATTAAATTGATATAAACCCACAAACCACGCACACACGAATATTATTTCATGGTTTGTGACATTTATATATGGAATCTTACCTATTGATTTACAAAACAAAAAAATATATAACTAATTTTTTTATTATGACTGAAAATAGACAAATCTCACTGCGGGCAGATAGTGGTTCGAATTACCGTACCTAAAACACATGAAACGAAGATCGGTTCTTCGATCTGTCTGTTTCAATATATATATATATATATGAGAGGTATATATATTATACCAGAATGCCCACAGTTGGAGGCCAAATTCTTCTTGCAGTAAGTGGTTTAAATCATCAGCCTGGTTATGGTCAGTTGCCAAATTATTATAATGGTATGATACTGAGTGCATGTACAAAGTTCACTCACATTGAACTTGGGTGATGGACAATAATCATCCCATAGTTAGGTATTCAAATTATTGTGATAGTATGGAATCACAGCAACTATCAAGCAGTTGGTGTTGTACCATAACCTTAGCATCTATTAACAAATATCTGATCCATTACTATATAGTTATAACTAACTGTTTGTGTCCATCACTTGGAACATCACCTAGTTCCCATCTTTATAAGATTGACTCCTGGATCTTTGAGTAACTTTGTCTATTGAGAGGAAATTAACTACTAAACTAGCTCATAAAAAAGATAAGTCATATAAACTGTTATTCTGTACATATTTGCCCTGCTATATAAGTACTTTCTGGTGATAATATCACTCCAATCCTCCTTCAAAGGCTCGAAAGAGAACTAAATCTTAAATACATATTTAGTCATTAGGGGTTGTCATATATACCATATACATGTCTCTATGACCAAGATTTTATATATCATAACTAAAATTACACTTTTCATATTTTTACTGTGGTTCATAGTGTATTCTTATCTGACAATGATTCGAGCAATATTTCTAATGAGTTTTGTAGTGGATAAATAAACGCATATAAGCAGTTTAATTTCAAAATATGTTTCATGTTTTGTTTCCAACATTACAAAATAATGTGTACATTCTCAAAACAATTAATTAAGATAAAATTAACACATCTTTTAATTATGGTATCTAAATGCCTTTCACTTAGCTAAATAATTTAGTCCCTTATGACATTCATATAATTAATAAACAAAATCAAAAACATGCATATACACACCCCATCTTCTCAGTAATATTGTAATACAACTATTCCCTAATAAATCTGTACTCATTCCCAGCTTTCTCATTTAATTACTATTACCATTTTAGTCTTGTCCACTACTACCATACATCTATGTACATACACACATCATCTAGGTTTTAAACCTTCCCCATCATAAATTATTTACATAAATATTTCAATAAAAATGAACATCTATTTTAAAATGAACTATATTAGATATGTCAACATTACGTATATATATATATATATATATATATATATATATATATATATATATATATATATATATATATATATAATACCATTGATAAACAATTGAAATAAAAATAGTAAAAAAGCAGCATGATAATAACATAATATTTGGCAATAATAAAACCCTTAATTGCTATGACTTATTTTAATATTGGAGAGGAGAGACAGAATTTAGAAAAAAATGAAATGTCAATAGTTAATAAAATTTCATTGTATATTTCCGATTTCTTAATTCTTGCATTATGTGAAGTACTGTTAACCACATCTTTTAAACATGCACAATGGATAAGTATATGTATAGATGACACATTGATTATCAACCATGACCTTCCTTGATAATAATCACAGAGAAAAAGAACACAAATTTGTCTTTAAAACACACACTGATTATTGCATGCCAATTTTCTTCATATTAGCTTCGTTACTATTTTCAACATGGTTGTTAAGCTTATAAAAATTTTATGGTATAGATATAAACTAGTTGATGTCTGAACTTATTTACAGACAATCCTGAATTTGAATCAAAGTAGGCTTTTTATATTATTTTTCCTTCCTCTGATATTATCTTTCCCAAATTGGATGGAGATATGAGGCATTGTAGACATTGTACTCATCACTTCTTATGCAATCAGCCCTGGATGGAATTCTCTGGTCTCCTATTCAGATGTGTCTGAACTCCAGTGGCCACAAAGCCCTTTGAACAAAGCAATCTAGTCTTCTGCACTGCATATCTTTTAAATTTTCCATAGTAAAATATTTGAGATGATTTGGTGACAACAGTTTAAAAAACAATAACAATGCTCTGTTTCAGCTTCTCTCTGGTATGTATTCATTTTGTATTACTGAAGTCACTGGTCCCTTAATTACACTAGCCACTTGTTGGTAATATGTGATTGAAGGTATCAACTATCCACTTCGGTAGTTTGAAATATTTTTGTCTTGGGATTGTCAACTTATGATTAATTAGTAGTTAAGTTCAAACTAGCTTAGTGATTAAATACAATCATTAGTGGTCTCCTTGATTTTACACATTTGTTAATGAGTTTCTCTCTTTTTTCTCTCTCCATTTTCTTTGTTAAATAAAAACATACAAAAAAAAATTAACATATAAATTGAAAAACAACAACTGCATTACATAGAATTAAAACTTGAAATATTAATTAATCTCCTTCATTTGTATAAAGGCATCTAAGTGAGATTATTCACACAAATATATAGGCATACACACATATCTAAAAGTTGATTCCTAATATAAAGCTAAAATTAGCAGAAATCTTTCACTTCATCCCCTGTTTATTTTATTTTCTGTATTCTATCAGTGAATTTCAATCAAAAATATATATAACTGAATAAATCAAGCAACACAAAAAATATTCTCCCTACTACTTTTTTTTCTGAAATAATTGGATCTTACCCTATAATATATACACACAAAAAGTGTTTTATAAACAATATAATAAAAAAATGGTATTATAGTATAAATTACATTTTTTTAACTTATATTTTGTTTATTTCCCTATGTGGCATACACCCTTTTGTATTTTTCTCTTTTTTATATTTACATTTTTATATAAAATATTCTTCAATTATTATAATTACAATTCTATAATTACATCAGATTTTTAACATTTTATGCTTCAAAACTGGTTTTCTCATTTTTATATATAAAATTTCTTTAATTAATCTTTTCCTGTAAGATCCATATTTTCCAACATTTTTACTTCAAAATTTAAATAGTTAGATTTTTTTATAGTTTTTAATTTATTTTTTGTTGTTTCTACATATAAACCATTTTTTATTCTCTCTCTTACAATCTAAGTAATTTATAACAAAAAGCAGTTCATATTTTCCAATCCCTCATTTTTTTTTCTAACATTTATCTAAATTTATTTTCTTTTTATATACTGGTTTAATTACAAATTTATTTTTATATTTTCTGTCTATATCCTTTATTATTTTATTTATCTAATAAAATGTACTTTTTGATATCTTAGAACTTTTTTTTTAATTTCTTATCTTTCTTATATATTCTTCTTTTTATTCTTTCCATATTTTATTACCACATAATTTATTAATTAATTATGATAGAATAATCATTCATTTTTTCTTCATTTTTATTATATTATTTTTTTTCTTTTAATAATTTACAATGACCCTATAATATGGTGACAATGTTAGAGCAAAACTGAAATATGAAAAATGATTCATAAAATTAAAAAACTACGATTTGAAAAGCAATAGAGTATTAAAGAAATTGTTGCTTTGTAATTTTAATATAATAATTATTATTGATTTTATTAAATGATAAATATTGATTATTAATAATATGTTGACAAGAATTTATTTTAATACTTAATATAGGTGGGGAAATAAAATATGACCTTTAACTGAAATGGGTTTATTTACTCATGTGCACAGAAGTATATGTGTATATATAAAATCGCATGAAAAAGTCTATATATAATGATTTGGTCAATTTATTTTACAAACTAACATTTAAAATGTAATAAAAATAATAAGACAAAAATATATTTTTATATAAATTAATGTGTTTTTGCATAAAAATATAATATAAAAATATAATTTTTAAAACTTTACATAATTAAGTCCATTTATTAATTTATTTTAATAATCCTGAATTCTACTAAAAATATCCATTCATTTTTTAATTTTTTTTTTTTACTTAAAAAAACCCTTTTAAAATTTTTTTGATATTTCAAAAACTACAAGTTGAATAATTAATTATGTTTGATATTTGACTTTAAACTATACGAAATTATCTACAAATGAAATATATGCTTAAGGCCCATTTTTACAGACTTCTATTCCATGCTAATGGAATTCTGCAATATCACTATAATTTTATAAGCTTTAATTTCATATTATCTGTTCCAGAAATTATCTATATTTTCAATGAGTCATGATTATTCAGTGTGTAGTTCTTTCTCGTTATTCATGTAGGGTAAATCTTTACATCTATCCAAATATTTTTAGTCATGATGGTGTCCTCATTCCTGTTGATTTAGGATATATTCTGCTATTCTCAGGGTCAGTGCTTATTGCTTATGTTAGAGAACAATTTATTTCACTCAACTTTTTGTATCTACACCTTTTTTATTTATCCAAATGCTAGTAGTTGTATACAATGATTCCTGTGCTATTCTGAAAGGAGTGCTACCTGTGACTATTTCTTTTCCTGTTTTCAGTATTGTCTAGGTCTGTTTGGTGTCATTTACATTTATAGATACAATGAGAATTTCATTTCTAACCTCATTTAATGGCTTACTTGCTGTGGAAAACTTACCTTTTCTTTTGCTTATACATTTTTTTTTTATTTTCCAAGTTCATATTAATGGCATTAAGAAATTCAGCTACTTGCTTTAGAGTTTTTCTAAACTTATAATTAAAATTATATGCTTCACTTTAAAAAGCAAATTGTATGAACTATTCTTAAATTATGTTCTTCACCCAAACAACAAGTAATTAGGCTCCTTAATTTTCTTATTTGATATTTGAAATTCTGGATGTAGCTTTAATTCCATCCCATTATTTTTTATGACCTGATATTGAATCCCTTTTTGATGACTTATTTAAGCTATATTGACTGCATGCGACATATGAAGTAATATTTAAATAATCATTTCCATTATTTTTAAAGAGCCTTGAAAATTAGTATATGTCACTATCACTTGCACTTTTTCCCTCAGCCAGTTTAGCTGTAACTAGCTCTATAGGCTATATATATATATATATATAATACATATTTTGTGGGTTCATCCGTGTTAAAAACTTTTAATATTCATATACAAGTCGAAACGTCAGTATATGAATATTAAAAGTTTTTAACACGGATGAACCCGGAAAATATGTATTTTATATATTTAACCCATGCAAATCTTCGTTTTAACACACACACACACATATATATTGTAACGATCCAGAAAATAGGACTTACCGTAAACTGCACTACGGGGCGCCACCTAGGCATTTGAACCTAGAAAAAATTATAAAGTAGGTAGATACGTCAGTCAAAAAAAAAAAAATTTTTTTTTTTTTTTTTAAATTTTGATTCCGGTCGTTAGCCCATGTCACTAGCTCAGTGGAATAGCAGAGATTTAATAAGATAATATCCTATCTAATTATATTTCAATATTAAAAAAATAAATAAAATAAGCCACTGCCAGTAATTAACATTCAAAAATTTATTTACGCACATATATATATATATATAAGATTTAAAATTATTTTAGTATTAGTTTTACATTTTAACATTTAACATTATTTTAACTTTGATTTTTGACTTTAATTTACATTTAATTACTATTATATTCTAATTTTACATTTAATTAAGTTCGCACAGATGGGATTATAAAAGCTTGTTTTAATATGTTGCTATAGATCGGTTACATAGATTACACGGTTAAAAACATTTCAAAGTAAACATAAACGATCAAAATATAAAATCATTGATTACTGACAATTGCAGAGGGAAATTTATACGTAACCCAATAGTATTCACCCTAAGATACTTGCATTGTCACCAATAACTTAAAAGACATCCGAATAAATACATTTTAGATACTCACTGTAAGGTATCATTATTTATCGAATGTCTATATATTTTGATCAAATATGGAAACGCAAAACATAGTTAACCAATAAACAATCCATGCAAGCGTCTATAAACAACTTAAATTTAATGCATTTTTATTTAGGGTCGAGTATGAATAGACCACATAAATTTGCTTTTGAAAATAAACATTCTATCCCTATTTAACCTTAGGCTAAAATTCGTAGTCAAACTGGCATCAATTCATCTGATATATCGATGTATTCAATGTAATAAAATACGGCAGCACAAAAAGTTAAGAGAAGAATTGCTTCTCATGAGATAGGAATATTACATCCATCTGCAAAGAAGAGCAATAAAACAAAAAACTCCATAGAAAGGAACTGCGGGATCCGACTTATAATTCCTTCCATAGGCAAACGGAAGTGTGTGGCGTATGAAGTGATTCTGCCCGTAGCGAATCAATATTACATCTACTAATCACACCAATATATCCAATCCATTGACCCAATTTAACCATGAAACAAATAACCTAAGATTACCCTCCCCTAATATAACTTTACAAATCTATACAGCCATTCACGCCCGACTTAAGTTTAACATTTATATAATTTAACTTAACGGAAAACAGAAATCATAATAAAACTTAAAGAACAAAAAAGTAAATAAATAAATGGAAATGATTTTAAATATATAAAAAAAGAAATACATCAAATAACATTATTAATAAATTAAGTTAGTCAGATAGGATAAGATTGCAATCATTTAACTCTGGAAAGTTTAATTTAATGTTCATTTTTTATAAAGTTCTTCCGGTTTAAAATGTTCATCTTTTACAGTTGCTTGCCATGAACGTGAATTCCCACGCCATCCTGAAGATATTGGTATACATTTAGCCGATGTTTTATTTATTCATTCGGAGGTTTTTTAATTTAGTTGGTCCTCAAGTTAGAAAACGATAGTTCATTTCTCTTTCTTTCTTTGGCAAAACTGAAGTGATTGAACGTGCGTCCTTCAATCTCTTCTCCCGCACCTCCGCAGTAACATCTATCTGTCACATCGTAATAATCATAATAACTCACTAATTAATAATTTCCAAATTTTCCTTTTATACGTATTCGAAGGATTGACTTAACATTACGTCATCGATGTGATGATCCTTTTCGTTGAGGTCTGATTTCCCAATGGATTTATTTCATTTGCTAAAAGTTTCTATTGTTTTCCTATCTGACCTATGTTTTTACATTTAAATGCCCAAGGCTGGTTTACATTTGACTAATTAAATTTATCATTTCCATTTCTGATTAATTAACCTGTTTTCCAAATCAAAGATATATTTAAAGATAAATTTAAAGATATAATTTTATTTCAAATCTTTTTAAAATTTAGTTTTAAAATACTTTTTCTTTAATAAAGTTTTATTTTAATAATTTTTCATTATCTGTGCGATTTAATATATAAGAGTTTAAGATGATATTTAATTTCAATTTTTAATTCTTAAAAGACAATTTTTAAATGCAAACTTTTTAATTTACTTTCATGTTTAATAAAAAAAAAAACAATGTAACGAACGTCTGTGCTCGTTACAATATATATATATATATATATATATATATATATATATATATATATATATATATATATATATATATCCTTTGATCCAGTCTCTCTTATATTCTCTTTTTCACATCACCCTCTAGTTTCTTTCACTTATTTTTAAAATCAGTTTTGTGATTATTGTTTTATTTTTACATAATTGGCCTTTACCACATTCTCTGTCTCCATTACACTTTCCTCTTCAATCTGAATATGCTTCCTATTCAAAATCTATACTCAGAACTCACTCTGCACTTTTTTTCAACTCTTCTCTGACTTTTAATTTCTCAATTCTTTCTATAATGCCATGCATATAGTTTTTTTTCTTTTCTTTTTATTATTATAAAGAAATTTTTATATTTTTTTAATTTAGCACATATCTTTTTTTTAAATGTTTTATAGCCACTTGCATCATCATATTTGTCTTGCTTATAGTGCCTCAAAGCATTACATTCATATTTTTTTTATTTCTATGTTCAGAATTTTTGGAATCTTACCTCATTCTTTTGCTGTATTTCTTGTGAGTTTGCATTATTTTTCTATTACATTTTTTAAAGTTCACAGAACAGTTTTCTTGGATTCCTTCCATGAGCTTTTAATTCTTTCCAACAATATGAATAATATTTAATATCAAATATGATTAACATTCCTTGTGGCAGCTTTCTCACTATCTGCACTGACATATATTTTTACCATCTTTGTTGTTTTGGGTCCTACATTCAACTTCCATCCCATTTGCTGCTTTATCCTTTTGATAATAATCTCACTACCATTGCTTTATTTTTATTCATTTGTCGATATGTAATAACAAAACATACTTATTTACGATTTTCTATCCATTCAATAATCATATAATTTAGCAGCTACTTCAATCCTCAAATGTAAGCCACCAATATACCTAAATGTCTTCCCAAAATCTTCCTGATTATTTTTCTTCTCATTTAGTATATATCTTTTTTTCTTTTTTTATGTTGAGCATATTAATGTGAGTGTGACATTTTATACAACATTTTTTAGCTTAATTATCTGCATTAAAAGCTTTTCACTTCAGGATATAATTATGTAAAATGGTTATAAAGTCAGCATATTCATAAACAAATAATCTCAACTTTTATAACTCTAATTGGTGGCTTTGTATGATAAATTGTAAGTTAGATAAACAAAAGTTGTACTGTCAACCACAGCATAATATTATTGGGGCACAAATGGATCATCATTTGAAACAGTGCATAATGGAATGTGGAAGAATTTTAAACAAAAATAACATATTTCAAATTTTTAAATAAAATAAAACACATTTATGAACATTGAGGTATATTAGTTAATCATTAGAGCACCATCCCAAAATTAGCACCAATTATAGCTAGAGTATTGGTCACAATGTATACCTAATATATATATATATATATATATATATATATATATATATATATATATATATATATATATATATATATATATATATATATATATATATATATATACACACACAAATAATAATACTGATTACTTCTCTCTCATGTATCACTGCTAATGAAAATTACTAGTATACATTTTTTCACACCTTCTCTCTCTCAGCTGGCCTATTGTAATATGAGGATGATTTAAATGGATCGTAAGTGCTAGCTATAACTTTAAAAGTATAGTGCAATAATTATGACATTATCAATGTATCCCACATGACATACTCATATTAATTTATTATGAACAATAATTCTAGCCATTCCTCATAAGGTAATTATCTATGGTACATGTAACTAATAAATTGGTATCCAATTATACAGACTAAGTAATGAAATTCGTATAGTATACTACTATTAAGAACGCATAGAAGATAAAAAAAAGATAAACAGTTTTAAAAGAAAATTAAATTATTTTAATAAAGCTAAAATAATAGTAAATGCTAACAAGAGTTCAATTATGGCAACAATGAGCATTTTACTACATATTATTTATGAATTCAGTAAGTATAACAACAATATTGTTATATATCATATCTGAATTGTAGAGTTTTAATGGGCACTTACAAAAAAAAAAAAAAAAAAAAAAAAATATATATATATATACACACACTATGGAATGGTATATTTTCTACGTCATATACGTTTCACTTATTTTCCCCTACAATCTCCATCTGTACCATGTTTAAACTTCAAAAGAATATCCCTTTAGATACCTACATAGTTGTACATGTATAGCCGTGCATATATATATATATATATATATATATATATATATATATATATATATATATATATATATATATATATATATATATATATATAGTATATATTGTGCCATTACAATTTAGTCATTAGCTAAATTTATAGTAATGTGCATGTAAGAAAATGTAAAACAAAAATCATCATCACATTTTTATCTAAAAAGGAAGCTGTAGGGCACCCAAGTTTAAACCCTACAAGATCAAGTTCTAAAAGCTTTAGACAGAAAGAGAGTGGGTCAACAATTATATTCTTTATTTGTTTGTGTGTTGATAGAAAGGTAATACACACATTTAAGATATTCAATATTTAATTTTTCTGTTAAAAAGCAAAGTTATAATGCATATGTATAGGCAGTGTGTGTTATAAAAGCTATTTAGTTAGCCACTTTTAAATTTCAGATATTAAACTTTCTTTAAAACTAACCTATGCTTGATCAATTCTAATATCTTATTCTATACTTCTATTTTTGCTTTTCTATAATTGTAATTGGGATTTAAAAGCTAAGGATTTAATTTTAAAATATTAGGGTTATAATTTCTAAACTAGCATTCATATTATTTTAATGGACAGTTTATGAATGATTTGAAATGATAAAGTATGTGTGTACATTACATACAGAAATTTACATTTATTATATATTGAAAGGAAGAAGGGTTAAATCTGTCAAATTATTTTTTTTACAATTTTGTGTTAAGGGAGAAAATCTGTTGAATCAGATATATATTTTTGTAGCAATTTTGTTTTTATAAATGATTGTTTGTCATTTTGGAGCTTAAGCTTGGTGGGAACTCTAATTTTGAAATTGTCTCATCTTAAGATCAAAAGAAAGAAGCTCCAATTTTAGATATTACAGATATACATGAGGAGAAGGGATTAAGGCTTTTTTTTCAAAACAAAAGTTTGTCTGAAAACCAGGTGTGTGATTTTTTTGAATTGATCAAAAATAGCAAGTCACACTATCACTCTAATTGGGTGAGTTGACTCAAAAATCGGATATAAAAGCAGTCTGGAAAATCAGTTGAGATTATTATTATCATTATTGTGATAGAGACTTTTAAAAATTATTGAAACTAAAGCAGACAAACATTTTTAATTCTGCTAGATAACCTTTTTTTTTTAAATCATTTTTTTAATATCAAGTTTTGAATGTTGAAAATATAAGGATGGCGGGGTAAGAAAAATTAATATATGTTCCATCTGTCTACCAGACTCATCATCAACTAGCACATCATATAGGAAAGAAAAGATGTCTTGTCTGAAAAATAATATTCTACACCTTTCAACTGACTGAGAGAAATAAGATGTTTTTAAATAGAAAGAAGAAAGCATCCACCTGCATTTGAAGGCGATCAGGAAAATCTACTGATAAATATTAAATCATCAAGTCCAATTAATTGTTCCAGTAACTGATTTTAAACTCAAGAAAATTTATAAACGTGAAAACAACTGCTGTATTTCATCCACTAAAAGAATCATGCTTGACAGGAAGAGAAGAAAAATTAATATAATGATTTCCAAATTGTCCACTAAAGCAAATAACCTCAATAGAATCATCATCATCAAATAAGAATACACCTCAAGAAAGAGATTGTTCCAAAGTAAAACAGAAATGGTAGCTGCAGAAATATAGACATTATACAAGATAAGTTTGAGCCCTTGGAAGTTCACCACAAAACAAAGGATCGGTAATATGACTTTTTATATCTATTTTCTTTATGATATCAGAGTCTTAATAAAAATTTTAGCAATAAAGTGGTATATTTTATTTAAAGAACTTTTAAAGACAATTCAGATCGATTAAAACCAATAATTTCTTACTAATAATAACCTTGAGCTTCATAAATGATTTTGAATGTATCAAAATTATTTGTTTATTAATTTACAGTTATGAAATATTAATGTGTAAAATAATTTTTTGTATTATTATTTTGGTTTTAAATAATATTTTGTTATTGTGGGGATAAAACACGCACATACATAATAATATTTTTACATGTGTATAATTGTGTGTGAATGTAAAGAAAAAAAATAGGCGGTATTAAAAATATTAGATTTTGTTTCAAGTTAAAGTATAGCATTTCAGAGGTAGAAGAGAGGGGGAGAAAATAATTTAAAACTTGTTTCTAAAACTTGCTCTTTCCAATTCTACTAACATTTTTTTTTTGACATTCTGCTTACATGTTAGATTATAAGGTATGTGTGCCAATGAGTGAATATTTTTTTTTTTTTTTTTTTTATGAAATACTTTTCATGTGGATGGAACATTTTAACAAATCGGTTACCCAATTTAATACAATATACATTTGACGGGAAAGGGGGGAGAACTTGAAATTAATCGGAAGATTGCAATAGAGTCAATTATTATTATTATTATTATTATTCATATAAATTTTCATGTATGTCTAGAAATTTTATGTATATGTTAGAAATGCAGTAATAAATATTAGTTTGTGTTATTAAATGAGGCGTATATATTTCATTAAGAGTAGTCTTTATTAAGTGTGATCATTCATCATCAAGGTGAATATTAGCTATTTAAGTTCCAATTAGATCTACTAAAATTAAGCAATGATTATGAATTTCTTTATAAAAATTAGGTTTATGATTAGGCTTAGTCCTAAAGCTGTGGTTGAAACCATTATCATTATCGTTGTCATTATCATCATCATCATGCTGTAATTAATGAGCTGTTTAAATGTTTACAGGCCATAAATAAATATTGATTTCATAGTATTTAGTGATTTCTTAGTAATTATTATAACCACCATCCCATCATCTATTTCATGCAAGGATGAGTGAATTGCCATCCTAAGTTAATAGTAATCTGAGCTAGTAAAACTTATAAAAAAAAATATTGAAATGCATTTATTATGTTAAGATCTGGGAAATGATTTATGTCTAATGAATTTTATATACTCCACTTTGGTTTAAAGATGTTTTATGTTTACCTAAATATTAGTGCATATAGTGATATGGCTCTAAAAGCAAAATCTCCCATTTTTATTAGAAATAAAGTACCAAAAAGGGATTCAAACCCGGTACATGTGAAAGGTTATTAGATATAACTGTGTCTAGATTCAGATAATCTAGTGGCGCCCTGCTAGACCATATTCACTTGGTATTTGTTTAAATATGCACTTAACATCAAACCAAGAAATGAAAGTGGATAAAATCTACAGTTGGATATATTGAGAGATATTTGATTGAGTTACCAGTGTACTCACTCACTTGATTTCCATATACCTGAGTTATAGTAGTTAGTTCTTAATAATTTGTTTATAATTATTGATATTGTGATATCTTGAGAAATCTAATTATAGAAATATGTTTCATTTAATCCAATGACACTTAATATGATTGATAACTCAGTCTGATCTTTGTTTAATAGCTTATGCTCCTGTTAATATAAGTTTAAATAAATTCTGATCAGTTTCATTAAGTTTATTTACAACTTGTTTGAATTAATATTTTTAAAGACTACTTATTGAACACGTTTATTTACTTACAATGTTGATTTCGTTTATTTGTTTAATAGCTTATGCTCAGCAAGTTACAATGTTTAATTCTTTTCTCTTTGATATAAAATAAAAGCTACAACAATTCTTTTTGTTTACTAAGCTAAATAAATATTTATATTTGAATCTTTTCTTAATTATTTAATACATTTGGATCGTTTGATCATCTTTATTAAGTTACAATGAATATTTGAATATTTGACATTTTAATATAATTTCAAATTTGGATCTTATTGATCTTTTAATTATGTTGGAATGGATCTTTCTTAATCCAAATGATCAGTCTTATAGTTACTATTATATATATATATATATATATATATATATATATATATATATATATATATATATATATATATATATATATATATATATATATATATGCGAATATCTATGTTTGTAATCTAATTGGTATAGTGAGATTACAATGGTGCTTATTTAAAAGTAATATATTGTAACCTTCTCCCAAAAACTGCGACAAAATGAATCATATCACGTTTTAGGCACCATAATCGCTACTGTATCCTAGCTTCCTGATCTAGCTGGTCATCAATGAATAATACTGCACATTTTAGTGATTAAATTCTCTTATGGAACCTAACGTACTCACATGATCAAGAATCTAAGCATGAAGAAACAAAAATGCAAAACTAACAAAATGATTCTTGGATTGAATAAAACTAGCATGAAACTGTCGATCTAAAGAAGATCACAAGGCGACTAATAAAGATAAAAACTTCTGGTCAAACCAGCCCTGAAATCCACACAAACAAAATGAGATAAGTTAAATTTGATATTCAGCAAATTAATAAAATAACTAATAATTATATGTCTTGAGTGATGATGAAATTAAACTTATAAATGAAATGATACATAAATTATGATGTAAATGACTAAATGGATGATGGAATGAAGTAATAATGGAATAGTGGAATGAAATGAGTCTAAGAGTGAAGAGAAAAGAACGAATAGATATGAGAATAATGAATGATTAAGATGATGATAGAATAAGAGTTAATGAATAGTGAAGATGATAAAAGAATAAAAGTTAATGTATGATTAATCAATTATGATAATGAATTAATGTCAGATGAGAATGAATAAATAAAAGGATTGATCAAGGTGAAATTGAAGAACAATGTTGATGATGGAGACTGAAATCTTAAACTATAAACTAATATGAGATTAAATGGGAAAAAGATAAGCTAAATACAAATAGGGATTTCAAGCTTGACACAACCAGAATATCCATCATAAAATTAAAACAAACTATACATTTTATATCAACAAAAGTAATTTGCATATTAAAGCTTAGCTAACTTTCATAGACTGTGAAAGTAATCTATTTTAAGTTCAACTATAATAATTAACAAGATATAAACTTTATTACAAACTTAAATTCTATCTTAAAACTTAACAATTAATTCTTCTCAGGGTTCAAACACTATAAATTGTTATACAACATATATTTGGGTCAGTAAGAGGGATTTTACCACTACCCAAACATAATGCACCAAATAGCTCTCAATATAAACTTAATTTAAGAATTATACTTAGCAGTTCTAAATAAACTTTATAACTAATATCAACTTTAAAATTTATGACTGGGAATGACTTTTAACTACTTAAAAATCAATAACTTACCAAATTCCTTTTCCTAAATAATTATAAACAATGTGATCAAGATCAGTGAACGATAGCTCTGCAGATCTAACTAAATCAATCAAATCAAGACTATGTTTATCTTTTAATATATTGTTTAAAACAATCTGTACTACAAGTTATCAACATTTTAATTATTGTGTGATGATGCATTAGATGTACTAATAAATTATAAGACTGACCAAAACCATTATAATATAGCATAATATAGTTACTAGTACTATATTGGTTGATGATGATTTCAAATTTATCTTCTGATAGGTTGATAGCAATAACAATAATAGTGTATAGATGTGGTAATTAGCAATAAGACTACATGCAACTACATAAATTTTTAAATACAACAAACTTTATTTACACTATGTACAAAATTTTAATTTACAGATATGGCATGAAATAAAACTAATCTGTTAAAATAATTTATGGATGGGACAAATACTTATTATCCCCTTGACCATATACTCAGCAAATGATACAACCAAATAGAAAATAATGTTCAAAATATCATTTGTTACTCTTTGGCATATTTTTAAGAATCAGATGATAAAACCTATTTAAGCTGCACTAGCACTTAAATTACATAATAGCAGTATATTTAGAACTTTAGGATATGCACAAAGTTTAAATTTAGAATTCCAACATTATAAAGTATTGCATTATCCCAAAGCCCTATCTTTTATCAGAATATGATAAGGGCAATTATCACATTCTGTGCAATTACTAACTTATTTAACTTTGAAATGACTAAGTTTAGTGCATTAAATGAATATGATTAAACATTCAAAAATCAAAGACACCTAGATCTCATTAAGCATTACCTATGTCCACAGCTCAACCCTTGAATACATAACTGATCTTACAATTTTATTGTCACATCATTATTTGATGAAAATGAATCCATTCTGCCAATGTGCATCTCTTACTTTTACATTTAAAATTTTCTACCATCATTAACTAAATCCTGGTTTGGTCTGTCAACATCTGATGATGATCCCACAACATCATAAACACTATTTTGATTACGAAAACACTATGCTAGATGAGTATTCCTAAATTTAATATTATTTTATACTTGCTATATGATTTTGACCTGTTACACTTCACCATACACAGTGGAAAAAAAAACTATCTCTATATTATCATGAGGAATTTAACACTAAGATGGGAGACTTTATAAAAAAACAACATGACAGTTGTATAATAATATATGGCTGATTCTATACCTCTCTATGGGTATACATACGTGTGTGGGCCTTGCCTCACCATGAAAAGACTAGAATTCAAACCATAGATATCCTTTCTTTTTAGGATTATTTATACTAATGAGCATTAATTACTGCTCAGATTCTATCCATCTTTTCTCTCATGAAATTAGCCATAGGTGACTCCATCAGCCTATGCTCCATATGAATATTAATATATTGGATGCCATTCAATTGGAACATCCTATTAAGTAAAAATTGTCACTAATCATTCTCAAATTATAGCAAGATAAAACAATACCAACAATAACTGTGAAAATCTACATATTCCATTTTATTATGTAAACTCATTAATGTATTAACAGCCCAAACCCAAAATACTTATGTCCAATGATTGTTAATCATTTTAGATGGACAAATATATTTTTATTAAAGAGAGCACAATGGATTTAAACAATAAAGATCAAACCTGTATTTGTATTCAAAGTGGACACATTCACTTCTATAGCAAATTACAAAATGGAAAAGATTTATATCAAATTTTCTTTTATATCAGAAAATAATTCAGTCATGCCAATATAGATATTTTTGATAAAATGTCTGTACATTTACCTTTTTATTAATATACCTGAACATTAGTTTTAAACTATGAGAGAAGTAAATATTTTATAACTTTCTAAATAAACGATATATATATATATATTTTTTTTTCCAGTTTTCTCTTAACTAAAAAAATATAATATACATAAAATAGATGTGTATATTTTACACATTTTTCTTTAACCCAATATATATATTTATTTTTTATGCCAAAACCAAAATATATACGTTTTAAAATAAATTTCCCCAAACAACACATTACGTAAGTAATATGTAACACAGCAGTAATAAAAAAAAATATAAGTGTACATTTTTATCGATTAACTTTTATACTCTGTTCCAAGTTATTTATCCTGGTGAGTTAGAATAATATAAATGGTTATTAGGATGAGAAATCAGTCTAGATTAAGCATATATATTTCGTTATCCTGTTATATTTATAATAGAACAAAATTCAACACTTATACAAAAGTAGAAATTATTTGAGAGTTTCCGTGGCGATAATTCATCAGGCAATTAACATCCATGTTTCTAATTGTAGTAGATTTAAAAAGATAAATTTATCAAATTTGCTCTAGATAATTCAAAACAAACTTCAAAACCAACATATTAAAATCTTTATTGGTTTATTCGGTAAGCATTTCAAATGACATATAACAAAATCATTTATTTACGTTTAAATCAAGATAATTTTTCCTGAAAAATTAGTGGAATTTTTATTACTTAGTATATTTATCTTTCCTTTTTCTTTTAAAACTCTTTGTGAATTTTATTCCTCTCAGAACAGCGATCCATATATGTGTATCAATATTTAAGTAGTAGGACATTTTTTTTTAAAACCGTAAATATTATTATGACATATATGTCTCAATAAGACATTAAAAGCAAACATTTATTTTATTATATCTCCATTGGCAAAATAATAACTGTTTACTAATATTAAGATAAATTTATCCAATTATTATGTTGACATATTTAGCATTTTAATCAGCTGGTAATTGACTATTTCTTTCATTACATAGGTTCCCCCGTGATAAAATTTTGCAGACTATAGAAAATAACATTACGACAATATTTTCATATTTACTTTATTAAAAGTTAGATTATTTCAAAATGACTTTTAAATTTATTTACTATATATCATATATCACACTTGTTTTAATATTATCTCCAATAATTATTATTATTATCTTTAACTTGATATTTTAATTTACAAGTACATAACATCATTTTGCTAGATAATAAAAAAGGCAAGGCATGAAATTCACACTATCAACTTCTTAGTTTATGAATCAATAATTTGTGTGTTCTTGTTAAAGAAGAAATTTTAATTATATAAATAATATAAGAGTAAAAGCTTACTTCTTGAAATTTCCTGAGCTTGAAGCAGTACTTATTCAAATAAAAACTTATCTCCATGGTTTTAATTTCCTTCTCTCGTGAGAATCCTAGGAAATATGCAGTCATGGAAATGGCTTAAAATATAGCAAGGTTTTTAAGATTTCTTATTCAAACATCTTTAGACAGCAAGGTATTCTACTTCCATACAATTAATTTCAGAATTTTGCTGATTTTTAATTTTTTTTCTTATTTTAAATCAGAGCTGAGGTTTGTGTTTACTTGGTTCTTGTTTTTCTTAATTAGTCCACTTCTCTATAGCTATGTTAGAACATATATAGCTTTTATTATATTGCACTCTGGGAGAGAATTAGCCAATAATTTTGGGTATGCATAATTAGTATTACCCCCTCTGTCTTCATTTTTAATAACTACCCATTTTTATTTAAGACATTTCTAGTTCAGTACTAAAAAAATATGCTTAAGGAATTTACTATAATGATTTATTTTACAAGACTTTAACAATTTGATTTAATTATTTATTTATTTCAATTGCTATTCAAAACTAATAAAATAGCAATGTATTTATCTACCAAACAATAATAATACTTTTAAATTGTTATTTTAGTCTAGTCAGAGCCTAGACTGGGTTTGAAATCTCATCTCCACTCAAGCAAATTTCCCAGTACATTCAAAATAATCTCTATTGAAAACCACTTTAGTAAGATTTTGATGTTAAATATATCATCATTTAAAATTTT